>MCJB01049350.1:0-18156 GCA_002018475.1 Nicotiana obtusifolia
TTCCAGCTAGCCGATCAAGCATTTGATCAATAAAAGGCATAGGGAAGTGGTCCTTGCATGTGGCACTGTTAAGCTTTCTGTAATCCATGCATACCCGCCATCCAGTTACTGTCCTCGTAGGAATCAGCTCGTTCTTTTCATTCTTTACCACAGTCATGCCTCCCTTCTTTGGTATGCATTGTACCGGGCTCACCCATGAACTATCGGCAATTGGGTAGACTACCCCAGCGTCCAGCCATTTGATAATCTCTTTCTTCACAACTTCCTGCATTGATGGATTCAGCCGTCGCTGGTGCTCCACATTCGGTTTTGTCCCATTTTCTAGTTGAATCTTGTGTTCACAAATTCCAGCAGGGATTCCCCGGATGTTTGCAATTGTCCAACCGATGGCTTGTCTGTGTTCCTTCAAAACTTGCAACAACTGCTCTACCTGCACATCATTCAACAACGAAGAAACAATTACTGGTAAAGTGTTATTCAAGCCAAGAAATTTATACCTCAAATGCGACGGAAGTGGTTTGAGCTATAATTGAGGTGGTTCGATAATGGATGGCTTTGCAGGAGGTGTAGCTCTATTCTCCAAATCTAGGGAAGTTTTGGTGGAGCATATGAGTAAGAGCCACGTCCTTCTAACGCATTCACCGACTCCATAAAGCCTTCCATATATTACCATCAAAATTCACCAATATCGCTGCCAGTGCTTCACCTAAACATTGCTCTTCCATCTCCATCTCAACAGCCTCATCAACTTCATCAACAATACCGATTAGTGAAATGCTCTCATACTCGGTTGGCAACTTCATCCCCTTACTAGCTTGAAAAGTAACTTCCTCGTTGTTCACCCGGAACTTTATTTCATTACGCTCCGAGTCCATAAGAGCTCTTCCAGTAGCTAAGAATGGTCTTCCCAATATGATAGGGATTTCCTTGTCTACAGCACAATCAAGGATCACAAAATCAGCTGGAATATGAAATTTTCCAACTTTTACAATTACATCATCTACAATACCGACCGGTCTTTTGATTGATTGGTCAGCCATCTGCAACCTCATGCTTGTCGGCCTTGGCATTCCTAACCCAGCTTGTTTGTAGATGGCGAGAGGCATTAGATTAATGCTGGCCCCATTGTCATACAATGCCTTAGCGAAGCCGCGCACTCCAATAGTGCACGAAATAGTGAAAGCTCCTGGGTCCTCTTTCTTCTGAATTGGATTTGTAGCTATGAGAGCTAACCCTGTGAGTCATATATACCACCTCATTCCTGGTGGTTCTCTTCTTCATGATCAGATCCTTTAGATACTTGGTAAACCCTGGCATTTCTTGGAAAGCCTCCAAGAAAGGTATATTCACTGATAACTATTTGAGAATGTCGTAGACTCAAACTTGCTGTCGTCAACTCTTCTCGCAAGTCTCTGAGGAAATGGAGGAGGGGTTGGAATTGGCGGAAGAACGGTTGATGTTCCTTCTGCCTTATCCTTTATCCCTTCTTGAGTCTCATCTCCGTTTAGCACAACTTTTGGATTTCTGTTTACTTCAGCAACATTATCTTTTTCAACTTCGACCCCTTTTTGAAGTTCTTCAGCATCGACTACTTGCTCGTCTCTCCCCTGCAATGTCTTACCACTCCTGGTGGTGATAGCCATAACATGGGAAGTTGGGCCACTTCCACTCCCCTTTGGATTTGCAATCGTATCGCTAGTAAGTGTTCCCTTCTGTTGTGGATATTGTTCACGGGAAAGGTCTCTCATTTGCAATTCCAGCTTTGAATCGCCGTTGTGTGAGAGCCAACCAATTCAGTCATGTTTTTCATGGAATTATTCGACTTTTCTTGGTTCTGTAATATTCTTTCAAGCATGCTCTCTAATTTAGACTCACTAGAGGATCCCTGATTCGAATACTGACCTTTCGGAGGAACATAAGGGTTGGAGCTTCGGTTTGAAAAATTATTATTGCTGTTCCAGTTTCCTTGGTGAGAACCACTTTGGTCATTGCGCCATTGATGGTGACCTTGCCCTTGCGGGTTTGGTCTCCATTGATTCTGCGAGCCTTGACCTTGGTAGTTCTGCTTTTGATACCCACCTTGAGAATTATTCACATAATTTGCCTCTTCATAATCATCACCTTGCACCGGCTGCACATTCTCAACCACATTGACTTTCTTCTTCTGGTTTTCCGTGAAAAGTTTTGTCAACACATTGACATTTGTGGCAAGTTCTGCAATTACTTGGTCTCGTTCTTGATTTTCCTTGATCAAGTTATTCATAGAAGGAGACCCAATTGTAATACCACCTGTTGTATCCTCAGAATGCCAAGCTTGATTGTGTTTTGCCATTTTATCCAAGATCTGAGTTACTCTAGCGAAGGTCTTATCCATGAAAGATCCAG
The DNA here is from genome assembly GCA_002018475.1 of Nicotiana obtusifolia. NCBI lineage: Eukaryota > Viridiplantae > Streptophyta > Magnoliopsida > Solanales > Solanaceae > Nicotiana > Nicotiana obtusifolia. The sequence goes on from MCJB01049350.1 coordinate 2,386, forward strand.
TAGCAGCATTCTTCGCTATTGATTGGTTCATATGGTCCAAAACCATGTAGAATTTTTCCAGCAAGATGGAATCGGGAAAGACATGGTTTGGAGACCTCACCAAATACAACTTGAAGCGATCCCACGCTTCATGTAATTGTTCACCAGGTAGTTGCTTAAAGAAGAATATCTTGTCTCTGAGCTCATATTTCTTGCTTTGTGGAAACCACTTTGACAAGAATGCCCGGACAAGTTCAGGCCATGAACGGATGGAATTCGGCGGAAGATTTTGAAGCCATTTCCTCGCATCTCCAGCTAACGAATACTTAAAGCATCTCAGCCTTAATGCATCGTCAGAGACATGGTTTTGCTTGTGCATCGCACAAACACCCAAGAAATTCCTGAGGTGCTGCGTTGGATCATCATCAGTGGAGTTTCTGAAGAATCCTTCCGCTTTCAACATCAGAATTAGTCCATGTTCCACCTTGAGCGTAGCAGCACCTATAGCCGAAGGTACTATAGCGTTTGTATCCTCTATATATTCCTCAATATCTGTAAAAGGATTTTCTTCCTGCTCCACCTCCACATCATCTTCATGGTCCGACATATCTTCCTGTCTACAACAACCAAAACAAACAGCGTGTAATCAAGTGGAATTAGACGTATAGTAAAGTATACACTAATTAGAAATTACAAGACCGTATTCCCCGGCAACGGCGCAAAAATTTGATTCGCTCAAATTATACCTTAATAATAGTGTAAGCGATCGATGTCAAATATAATAACCCAAGAAGGTTGGAGTTGAATCCCATAGGGAATAGGTGTGAAACTATTGTCTAATTAATGTAATACTTGACTAAGTCGTAATCTATCAAGTACGTCAAATAGAATAAAGAAGTGTTGAATATATAAGAAAACGAAAACTAAAAACTAATTTTTATAGTGTGAATGTTAAAAATATGAATGTAAGAGCCAAGGTTGTGTCCCCCTTAATGTAGTAGAATGTTCTTGATATTAATATTGAATTCCTTTCTTGATATGCAATTGATGTTTAATTTACTACCCAATATTTCCCAATATTTGGATAATGCATCCTCTCTACGATTCTCCTGAATACAAAAGAGGCGATCTTAAGAACTACCAATTAAGCGCCAAATTAAAACCTACTTATTCCTAAGTGATTTTATTAAACAAGGTTTAAAGCCTTGAGTTTTTGTTATTTATTTCTACCAAACTCTATCTCACTTTTCCAAGATAAGTTAGAGTTAATTGAAATTCATTAATGTTTGCAACCACTAACGATTAATTGAAGAACAAGAAATAAATAAATATCAAGATTCCTTCGGAATTGGATTCAATATCAAAATCTCAACAACATTCTACCCATCTAGGGTTCACAACCTCAGCGTTTGAATTGAGCTACACATGCTGATAATTAGAGGGTTTTCGATCACCAAAAGCTTCTAAGAATTCAAAATAATCAATTGCCGTACTTTGTACTCTAAGTTCTCACAAGATTCCTTTCACAAAACCCTATAAAACCTATTTATAGAGGCCCAAAACCCGAGGCGAATGTCGGTCAGCTTTGCCTTGTTGAAATAATGCGGATCGCATTTCTGTCGCAGAACAGAAATGTGGACCGCAAATAATCATCTTCCGTCGCAAACTCCACCAGAAAATTTTGCTCCCATCGCGTTTTGATTCGAGGTTCGCATGTTGATTATGTGATCACGATATGCGATCGCATTCTCCACTCTGATTTTCACCAAAAATTCTGTTTGTGTTTGCGATTGCACCTGGCTATTTTGCGGTTCGCATTCCTGTTTTGCGGTCGACACGAAGATTGGCCTAGAGTTCTGTCCTGAAATGCGATCTGCCTGTGGAATATGTGGTTCGCATTTTCAGTTTGCGACCGCATACTTCTACTCGCGATGCTTTTAACTTCTCTTCTTGTCTTCAACTAACTTTTTGAACCCTTTTTTGTTCTTCTGGGTCTTGCCACTTGTTATTCTGCAAATACACTAAAATTACATAAGTATCATGAGAATTAGCAAGTAAAACAAGTTAAACTTTAAGCAAATAGTATCAAAATGTGCCGAAATTACCCGACACATCATGGAACCAAAAGATCATCGCGGATGGGGAGACTATTGAACCAGACAGGTATCACGCCGGTCATATGTATTACTACCTGTCATGGTTGGAGGATGACATAACTGGGGATGTCAAACCGGGGTCAATCTGAAAGATAGAATCATAGATGAGGTGGCTGAGGCTAAGGTAAAGTACAGAGGCTATGCAAAAGAGTGTTCGAATCTGAAGCTAAGCATTTGGAGCAGCATAAGGTGGATATGGAAGCGATCAAAGAATGATAGGAGATTGCAAATAAGCCGAAAGAGAGGTTAGAACACATAGATCAATGGCTGATGGAGCTAGAGGGGAAGATGAGAAAGAGGCTTTGGGATTGTCAAAGTATGGCCTTTGATGAAAGAGGGAAGATGGAAATGGCTTACTTACTACTCGACATGCATGATCTGGGAAGTGTGGTTGATGGAGTCAAAAGAGCCAAGCATGTAGAAGGCCCTACTAGATTAGGTTTCGTTAGATCTCAATGTAATAAGGCTTCATGCCATTAGTGAAATTTAGTAAAGATTGATTTTATTTATTTTTGCATTAGTGGAATGAGACAATGTTGGCATTAATTTTCTCCAAGTCTACTTGTCGCTTAAGCCTATCTCGAGCACAATGAGGTCCCCAAATTAGGACGTGAACTATTGCACACCTTACGTCTATTTGCTTAAATATTTCAAACACTATTTTATTTCGTCTTACTGACTTGGTTACCTTTTGTTTTTCTTTCTTTTGATTATTCCTATTCCCAAAGGTTGGTTCGTGCATTTAGGCATTGTCAGCATACCACACCAGATCCTAAGGTCCTCCATCTCCTCCTCCACCTAGCGACCCCAAAAGCAAAAGCAAAGGCAAAGGGAAGATGGATGATCTAAGTGGTAATCGAAAGGACAATGCTACCATGGAATAGAATGTTGAAACGTCAAACTGAAGGAGTACGCCAGGGCAGAATAAGTTGGTCCCACGGTTAGAACAGAAAATCTTGGAATTACAGGGTGAGCTGGAGCAGGTCGAAATCTCGCAAACCTCTCCCTTTCTCTAAATGTCCCCGGCGTCAACAATTAGATGACCACCACCCAAAATCAAACACCACCCTAAAACACACAAGCCCAAAATTTGCTACCTATAGCCCCACAAAATCCTCCCACAACGCACCAATATCACAACCCCGCACTCCCTCAAAACCTTAACCCACCACCAGTACAAACCCCTCAACAACACCACCATCACCCGACCTAGTACCGCCAACCACTACTTATCACACCCCATAAACGCACCACAACTTACCCCTGATCCCCTTCAAACCTCAATCAATGATCATCCATACACTGAAGTCCCAGGAACACAACAAGGCAACCCAATATACGAGACCTTACTACGTACCCCACAGCAAACACTATACATACTCGAACTAACCGAGAAGGACCTGCTCATTCGGAACATGGTTGAGGAGCTAAAGAAACAGATAGGAAGAGTCCAGAGTGTTGAGGGTGGGAAAGGTGTTGAAGGTTTGAATTACGGAGACTTGTGTATCCAGCCAGATTTGGAACTGCCGGAGGGTTAAAACCTCCAATGTTTGAAATGTTCGATAGCACCACTTATCTGAAGGTGCATTTAAGAACCTACTATCACAAGCTTGTATGAGTGGGTAAGAATGAGCAAATCTGCATGAAGTTTTCATGCGAAATCTTATAGGTGATGCCTTATCCTGGTACATTAGCCAGAATATGAAGAAGTGGGCGAACTAGGTAAGCATGGCATCCGACTTCATGGACAGATTCAGGTTCAACACAGAAAACGTGCCAGACGTTTTCTATATCAAGAACCTCAAGAAGAAGCCAATGCAAATCTTCGGTGAGTATGCTACTCGCTGGAGATCAGAGGCCGCCAAGGTAAGGCCGCCACTAGAAGAAGAGCAAATAAACAAGTTCTTTGTTAAAGCTCAAGATCCACAATATTATGAAAGGTTGATGGTTACAGAGAATCACAAGTTCTCCGACATCATCAAACTGGGAGAAAGGATAGAAGAAGGAATCAAGAGCGGTATGGTGACCATTTTTTAGGCGCTGCAAGCCACCAACAAAGCCTTACAGTCCAGAGGTACTTCAAAGAAGAAGGAAGTGGGTGTCATGATGGTAGTGTAGGGCCCTAAGTCTCCCTTTACCTATCAGACATAGCCACCAACATATCAACCCTCACCTCCAAAATACCAAAACCCTGCCACTACCTACCATACCTATAATACCCAACCTGCATATTACCATTCACCTCCCCCCCTCGCCAAAACTACCCAAAGCCACGACCAAACTTTGGCCACAGAACTCCTAGACAATACACCCCTATAACTGAATCCATTGCCCAACTATATGAGAGACCGAAGGCCGCTGGTTATGTCACTTCCATTCCTAGTATTGCTGTTAAAAATCCATCCCAGTAGGTTAACCCAAACAATACTTGTGCCTACCACTCAGGCTTGAAGGGTCATATATCGAGAAATGCGGCACGTTGAAAGACAATATCCAAACACTAATTGACACCAAAGTTATACAAGCAAAGGAGTCCAAGCCAAATGTTCACATTAACCCTCTTCCTAATCTAGGGGCGAGGGAGTAAATGTGATAGAAACTGATAAAGAATGGGATCAGGAAGGATCCATCGGTCTTATCCGAGAGGGGGATACTACCAAAACATCTCCTGTCACCCTTTTGCCGATTGCGGTGCAAACCCAAGTGCCATTCGAGGTCGAGGTAGCTACGCCCTTCATTATGATCGTAGCTCCAACACCATCTTATAAGTCTGATACTGTCCCATGGGATTATGTGGTAGAGGCAAGGAGAAAAGGAAAAGCCAAGATGGAAGAGACATGTGATGCACAAGGAATGACCAGAACCGGTAAGGTTTACACACCGGAAAACCTTGGAAGAATGAGTAAAGAGACCGCATCGAAACCACCTGTTGCGAAGACAAGCACTGATGATATTTGGAGAAAGGTACGTGCGAGGGAATACTCTATTGTTGATTATTTAAACAAGACTCCCGCCCAAATATTCATCTTATCAATGTTACAAAACTCAAGTGCACACAAGAATGCCTTGATGAAGGTGTTAAGTGAAGCTTATGTACCTACCAATATCACTAGAGGAGAAATGGCGAACATGGTGGGGTAGATGTGGGAGAGTCACAAGAATACTTTCCACAAAGATGACCTACCACCTGAAGGATTAAATCATAACAAAGAATTGCACATTACTGTGCAATATGAAGACAAGTTCATTGCTAGGGTTCTGATAGACGGGGGTTCAAGTTTGAACATATGCCCGCTGACTACTTTGAAAAGACTGGGTATAGGCCTGCATGAGATATGGATGAGAAGTATGAAGGTGAAGGCATTTGATGGGTCTCCATGAGCCATTATCGGAGAGATCAACCTGGATCTGCAGATGGGCCTGACTTGGTTCGACGTTGAATAGCAGGTGCTAGATGTATGGTAACTTATTACTGGGATGACCATGGATACACGCAGCTGGGGCAGTCGCTTCTACTCTACACCAGGCTATGAAGTTCGAATTGAATCATCATGAGATGATTATTCATGGAGATGGGAATAACCCTATCTAAACCAACCAGACTGTGCCAGCTATTGAGAATAGGAGGAAATTAGGAGGAGAAACATACCACACCATTGAGCAGATAAGCGCAATCGAGAAAAGGCGATGGTGGAGAACAAGATAGAGAGCATACTGATGTGGTTAGAGTATGAGCGAGGCCAGGGTCTTGGTCCAAAGCTTCAAGGGATCACAAAACAAGTACAGCCACAATATCATGCCACAACCTTTGGTCTCGAAAATGAATACACCGTGAAAGAATATAATGATTGGATACCTCCATGACGTGACTTTTACTATCCATTGGAACAAACCATACCATCACTGCACCAGACATTTTGCCAGACTGATGTGATTTGGGGATCCGAGGAAGATGAGGGTTGGTCAGTAAGAGGAAGCAGTTTCTGGATGAGAAAAATATGGACTACAGTTCTTGGAGGAGGAGGAGAAAGACCTTACCATTCAGATGGTGAGAGAAGGAGTTGTTCTCAGGAACTAGACTACTGCACCATCCCAGGCTCACCGAGCACCAGGGTAGCCTTGGCAGAACTAGCATGATTCATTTTAAAATTGTTTTTTGGCATTTAAGACAATTTCAGTGTTTTGTTTTGAAATAATTACTCGATACATCGAGTCATACTTGTTGACAGTTTTAAGTTTTATTAATGCATCATTGCTTTTTGTTTATTTATATTATTATCTTTTTACATTCTTTTCATCATATTTATTACATATCCTGATCAACCTATGACTGTGACATGTAATGAGACAACGCAACATAAGGAAAGTGATTTGGAAGATTGGGAAGATAATATAATACCTGAGGAAATTGTTGAAGAAGTAGAGAATTTTGAGAATAAACCAAAGTGAAATATGGAAGAAACTGAGGCAGTAAACTTAGGGGATTTTGAAACAGTCAACGAATCTCGCATTAGCATTCATCTATCGCCATCAGAGAAGGGAAAGTACATCAGGTTTCTAAAGGAATATGAGGATATTTTTGCATGGTCCTATGACGACATGACCGGGTTAAGAACATCCATAGTAGCTCACAAGCTACCTACCAACCCCTTGTGTCTGCCGCTAAAGCAGAAGCTCAAGAAATTCAAGCAAGATATGAGTTTAAAGATAAAAGAAGAGGTTACCAAGAAAATCAATGCCAAGGTCCTTCGGGTGGTCGAATACCTAAATTGGCTATCCAACATTGTACCAATTCCAAAGAAGGATAGGAAAGTCAGGGTGTGCATTGATTATCGAGATTTGAACAGAGCAAGTCCTAGGAATGATTTTTCGCTGCCCAACATACACATACTGATCGACAACTGCGCCAAGCATGAACTCCAATACTTTATGGATTGCTTCGCAGGATATCACCAGATTTGGATGGACGAAGAGGATGCTGAAAAGACAACCTTCATCATACCATGGGGAATATACTGCTACAAAATAATGTTGTTTGGTTTAAAGAACGCCGAGGCACGATATGATACACAATAAAATAGAGGTATACGTGGGTGACATCATCACCAAGTCTAAGAGGATTTCGGATCACATAGCAAAACTGAGGAAGTTTTTCGATAGACTATAGAAGTTCAATCTTAAGTTAAATCCTGCAAAATGTTCTTTCGGAGTCCCTACTGGAAAGTTGCTGGATTTCATCATCAATCGTCGTGGCATCGAGTTAGACCCATCAAAGATCAAAGCTATTCAAGACCTGCCACCTACAAAGAGCAAGAAGGATGTGATGAGTTTTCTGGGACGTCTCAATTATATCAGCCGTTTTATAGCACAGTCAACAGTAATATGTGAACCAATATTCAAAATGCTGAGGAAAGATGTTGCGACGAGTTGGACTGAAGAATGCCAAAGGCTTTCGATAAAATCAAGGAGTACTTGTCCAGGCCATTCGTGTTGGTCCCATCAGAGCCCGAGAGACCTCTACTGCTATTCATATCAGTGTTGGACAGAGCCTTAGGTTGTGTCTTAGGGCAACATGATGAAACCGAAAGAAAGGAGCAATCAATATACTATCTGAATAAGAAGTTCACACCTTACGAAGCCCGGTACTCTTTGTTGGAACGTACCTGCTGTGAACTGACATAATTAGCCTAGAAATTGAGACATTATTTCTGTGGATACACCAAATATCTCATATCAAGGATGGATCCATTGAAATACATCTTTCAGAAACCCATGCCCATAGGTAAGCTAGCAAAGTGGTAGATATTACTAAGTGAGTTCGACATCCTCAATGTGACTCAGAAAGAGGTCAAGGCGCAAGCATTGGCCAACCACTTGGCAGAGAACCCTGTAGGTGGAGCATACAAACCTTGGAAGACGTATTTTCCTGAATATGAAGTGTCATTTATAGGGGAAGGTATTGATGAAGCATACGATGGTTGGAGGATGTTTTTCGACGAAGCCGCAAACTTGAAAGGAGTGGGCATCAGAGTTGTTTTGGTATCAGAAACCGGTCAATATTACCCGATTGCCAAGCTCAGATTCCCGTATTCCAACAATATCGCAGAATATGAGGCTTGCATCTTGGGATTCAGGTTGGCCATCGACATGAATATTCAAGAATTGCTAGTAATTGGAGATTCAGATTTGTCGGTACATCAAGTACTCGGGGAATGGGCCACCAAGAACACTAAGATATTGCCGTATATGCACTGTCTGCAAGATTTAATCAAGAGATTCACGAAGACAGAATTCAAACATGTTCCACGAGTTCAGAATGAGTTCACCAAAGTGCTGGCTACCTTGTCTTCCATAATACAACATTCAGACAAGAATTTTATTGTAAGCAGCCAGCTTTTTGTGCTTATGTTGAAGAAGATTTCAATGGAAATCCATGGTTTCACGATATTAAGGAGTATTTGGAGAAAAGAGAATACCCAGGAAATGCTACACACACTCAGAAGCGTACGCTTCGAAGAATGGCCAACAATTTCTTTCAGAGCAGAGGAATTCTGTACAGAAGAACTCCTAACATAGGACTGTTGCGATGGGTCGATGCCAAGGAGGCATCAAGGTTTCTCGAAGAGATACACACCGAAACCTGCGGACCCCACATGAACGGGTTCATTCTAGCCAAGAAGATATTAAGGGCTGGGTATTTTTGGATGACTATAGAGATGGATTGTATGAAATATGTGCAAAAGTGCCACCAATACCAAGTACATACAGATTCCACCCAACGAACTCAATGCGACGAGTTCATCCTGGCCTTTCTCTGCGTGGGTCATGGACGTCATCGGATCAATTGAACCCGTTGCTTCTAACGAACACAGATTCATCTTGGTGGCCATAGATTACTTCACGAAGTGGGTCGAAGCCGCTTCCTATAAAGCTGTGACAAAGAATCTCATAGCAGACTTCGTCCGAGATCGTATTATTTGTCGATTTGGAGTACCTGAGTCAATCATTACCGACAATGCTGCCAATTACAACAATGATTTGATGAAATCCATGTGTGAAACATTCAAAATCAAGCACCGAAACTCTACAGCATATAGGCCACAAATGAATGGAGCTGTGAAAGCCGCCAATAAGAACATCAAGAAGATATTAAGGAATATTTTGGATAACAACAAGCAATGGCATGAGAAGCTACCATTTGCTTAGCTCGGATACCATACCACAGTCCGCACGTCAACTTGGGCAACCCCTTATCTACTAGTCTACGGTACTGAAGTTGTTATACTTGCTGTGGTAGAGATTCCTTCCCTAAGAATCTTACAGGAGGTCGAGCTCAGTGATGCATAATGGATAAAGAGACGGTATGATAAACTGGCTCTCACTGAGGGAAGACGATGAATGCGGTGTGTCACGGTCAACTCTACCAGAATAGAATCGCCAAGTCTTTCAGCAAGAAGGTTAGACCGAGGCAATTAACACCGGGGCAATTAGTGTTGAAGCGGATCTTCCCCCTAAGACAAAGCAAAAGGAAAATTCTCACCTAACTGGCAAGGCCCTTACATGGTTCACCGAGTACTAACAAGAGGAGCACTCATACTTGTAGAGATGGACTGAGAAATATGGCTAAAACCTATCAATTCGGATGTTGTCAAGAGATATTACGTTTGAGATTGTATTTGCACTTTCTTTTGATGTAATATGAATTACGCTTGACCTGATTCTCATTAAAGAGGGTATACGTAGGCAGCCATGTGGGTTCAGTCACATCATTATAAAATCTTCATTCCCCACTACGGTCAGGAACTGGGGCAAGATTTCGAGTTCTCATCAATCTTGTTATGTCAAGGATCGCCAAGAAATCTATTTCCAGTAGTATAGGATAAAGTGGGACAGATTTTCGAGGGGTCCTCAAAGTTCCGAGTTAAGAAGGTCGCAATGTCTCAAAGCATGTCACTGTCTACGATTTGACCAAACTGTTACTTTTGTTCATTATTTTTAAAGCAATTGCATTAATGATTTACCATAAATGCATATTTTTGAAACCCCTCATTTTCTGTAGCAGCCAGATGTAACCTAAGGTGACTCGAACAAGGTGTCAAGACAGGACTAGAGGCGAAATGAGGAATCGAGAGCACGAACCAACCTTTTCCCCAAAAACTCACTATTTTTCTTTGTATGTAGGCATAATTGACATAACAAGCACATCCACAACAAACATATATACCACAAGACCACTATCCTCACAGACAGAATCGCCAAGCACAAATGCGTCAAGCTAAGAACCATTTTGCTTCTTCATATTTATCGTTGCTTTTCTTTGCATAGGGCTAAACACTGCCGTCATCACTACATAGGGCTAAGCACTGCCCTCATTTCTTTGCATGAGACTAAGCACTGGCTCAATTACATTGCATGAGGCTATGCATTGCCTCCATTATTGTATAGGGCTAAGCACTGCCCTCATTTCTTTGCATGAGACTAAACACTGTCTCTATTACATTGCATGAGACTAGGCACTATCTCCATTACATCGCATAAGACTAAGCATTCTCTCCATTACACTGCATGAGACTAAGCACTATCTCCATTACATTGCATGAGGCTAAGCATTGCCTCCATTATTGCATAAGGCTAAACGCTGCCTTCTATTGCATGAGACTAAGCACTATCTCCATTACATTGTATGAGACTAAGCACTGTCTCTATTACATTGCGTGAGGCTAAGCACTGCCTTCATTATTGCACAAGGCTAAGCACTACCTTCCTTTGCATGAGACTAAGCACCGTCTCCATAAGGCTAAGCACGTTCTTCCTCAATATAGGGATAAACACTACCCTCATCACTGCAGAGGGCTAAGCACCGCCCTCATCATTTCATAAGGCTAAACACGGCCTTCCCCTGCATAGGTCTAGACACTGCCTTCATCTCATACAAGGATAAGTGCTTCCTTGTCTCGCTCTCGCATATGACTAAAGCATTACCCGTTCTATCTATCAAGCAATTAGTATCAATGCATCCGTGCATTTCATGGGCTGAAACATCACCATATTTTCCAAAGGCGTCATAGTCCGAAGGCATCATCCTCATAACCTAAGGACATCATGCCATGGCCGGAGGATATCTCAAAACTACATATCATTATGCGTCCTAGTCCAAAGACACCATCCCCATGTCCCGAGGACACCATTTCATGGCCCGCGAATGCCTTGTCATACGCTTCATGGCCCAGGACGTCATGGTCTAAGGACATCATCCTCATCGTCCAAAGACAACTCTCATAGTCTGAAGGGAATCTGTATCATGTTTAAATTTTTGCAATAATTATATATATATACATTCACGTTCATCGTGTTTTAAGTTTTGCATGTAACTCGGGAGGTAACCATCCTACGAATAGGAGCAATTCTCGCTCCGATTTTGTGTTCACAACGTTCACATCCCTTGATTACGTCAAATGTAACCGACAACCAGAAATGACCATTTCCATCCCTTAACCACCCTATGATTTATCTCAAATATCTGTAACATTCAAATATAGCTCCACCTAAAATGATCCGTTATTATGGCACTACCCTATCCATAGAACATCTTTTTTTGAAACGTACGGCCATCCTTATAACAACTCCATTGGTTTCGTTCGCCATTGGATCTAGAACTACCCACGGCCTGATTCATGTAACAACAGGGATATATAGGCAACTCAAGAACCATGGTTCGGCCCCTATTTTTTCAAAAGCACCTCAACCTTGCTCATTCGGACAAAATTAGTCATCATTTTCTCTACCCGACAACTCTTTCATCATTCCTGGGTAAAGAGGTGCAGTTTTTGATACCCAATTTTTCCCTCATATTTTATAATATATTCTATATACTTTCAAAATACCATTTTTGCACTACCTAATTTACAAGGGTCATATAAGTATTTTTTTTAAATTATTTTTAAAGCTTTAAAATTGATTTTCTTGTTCAAATATTTATTAATTATCATTTTAAATTATTTTAGGGTGATTTAATCATCCAAATTTATCATTTTATACTCACATGTATTTTATAATATTTTATCCCATTTTTACACAATTATATTTGCATTTTTCTATTTTATCTACACTAGTTACAATAATGGACTATATTCTATAAATAATTATGTTTATTATATTATTTATATCAAAATAATATTTTATATATTTATAATGTTAAGCTATTATTTTCAAGCATTTACAGAATAAATAATATTTTTTATTATTTATTAATCCTTTTCTATAATTTATTTTTAATGAATTTTGTGTATTTAAATCGTAGCCTAATTTTGAGCTAACTCCGGACCAAAAATTAGGGCCAAACACCAAGCCCATCTCATTTTACCCTTCGGCGGCCCAAACAAAACGACCCCTTTAACTTAACCCGGTCGCAACCCATTAATAACCTGCCCTGCTTCCCCTTCGATCCTGTTGTTGATCTTAAATGATCAACGTCCCACAACAGCCCTACCCTTCTCCTTATATCCCTCCCCACTAAACCCTAGAGATCATTTCCCGTCTCTACCGCCCTCAAACACTCCCAACCCTTCTTTGCCCCTGAGAAACCCTAGCTGCCTCATCTCTAATCCATCTCCAATTCCGACTAGACAGTGGAATCTTCTTGTGATTCACTTTCCTTATTTGTGTTACCGCATCATTATCTACTCGACCATGGTGTTACTTAGTACTTGCCTAAACTTGGCAAGTATAATCTCTCAGAATCGGGCCCGTTCAATTTCAATCTCCAAGATCTGGACAATATCACGTCCATATACATGGAAAAGGATTGATTTCTCACACCACCAGGCAAATTTTCAAACATTGAACCCTAATTAGGGTTTGGAATAGATTTCTTACTTTACAGGCTTCTTTTCTGATTTGCATGCAATATTTTCTTTTCTTGTTTATGTATGTGTGATTTCTTTCCTTGTTTGTTTGCCTGATTAAACAATATATAATCCCTCCCCAGTTTTCCCTTTAGAAGGACATTAACTACTACTATTACTCTCTTACTCTCACTCATTCAATACTATTCTGAAAAGTGAGCTCTTGGCCGGCTGAAAGCCAAGGCCACCAGAATCTTCTCTATCTACCTCCTTAGTGCGAGCACTACTCGAGGCTCGTTCAAAGCTCAGGTGAACTTAGACGCAATAGGGTTTGGAATTATTGTTGTTGTTCTTACTTTCCTACTGGAACTTGGTGATTCTTCTCTATTTGTTGTTAAATCTTCAAATTGGTAAGTGTTCAAACCCTCGCAATTATGTTTCTTCCCAGTTTGTGTTCATGCTTCTGAACATCTGTGTTATGTGGACCATTCTAAGCCAATATGATACTGTGCCGACCTTGCTTTGAATTATTTGTGCAATCCTTCATCAGAACTTGTATAAGTTTGCATATGTTTAGTCAGTGTAGTTACTTTGAGAGAATTCTGGGTTGTTATGCTTGTTTGAGGCTGTCATGTTTATGTATGCTTAAATTCCTACATTGACCGTTTAATATTGAACACTTTCTCATTCTCATTTTGAAAACTTGCGCTGAAACTCCTATGGAATTTCTGCCTGGCCGGAATTTGCTTTAATGAATCTCTTTTTGCTGAACCCTTTCTGTGTAATCTACTGTTACCCCACAAATTGATCCCTGAATATCCCATGTTACAACTCTATCTTAATGCGTAGACAAACATGTTTCTTTGTTGTTGGTGAACTCTGGTGTTATGCTCCATGATTTGTTTATAGTGTTGCCTAAGACTTCTAGAGCAAATTTTAGTGTTTCGTTTCTTCTCCTGTATGACATCAACTGGGATTAATCTAGATGCTTGCTTGTCCTGTTGGTCTAAGTGACATGTTTCTTGAACTCTTCGAGTGTTATGATTAGTACTCAGCATGTTAAAACCTTTCTCATATTTGATTAAGTGTTGCAATTATGGATTTGTTCTGCTATGCTAGGCTTCTTTCGCGTAGACATTCCATGTTAAGATTGTACCTCACTTGTTCTTGTCTGTGACCCTACTACATTTTTATGTTCAAATCCCCTGCCTAAAGCTCTTTAGGATAGTTTTGGACAACACTTTGTTTGTGAACTTTATTTGAAGTAGTTTACTATCCTATTGCTCTTAAATTTTGTTTTCCAGGAATTACAAGCATAAGCTTGTCTCATATGTGTCTTTTATGCCTTTCAATTTAGCATGATCCTATTTATATGTCTTGACTGGAGCTACATCTAGTTTCAGTTTTAAGAACTAAGTGTTTAAGCCGTTTAATTAATCCTATGAGTAGTTTGTTACCTGTATGGATAAATTTGGCATCCATTAGGCAAGTAAATTCATTAGTTGGGCCTAGAATTGGGGCCATATGTGTTACTGGATCTGGGCGCTGGCTTCAGGTGCACTCTAGTTGTCTTTGTAAGCCTGGGAGTTCGGCCTATTGGGTGTGCGATGTTTAAGGCTGGTGAAGTCCGGGAAAGCATTACTGCGTTACTTTACTTTGTATTGCACGTGCAGCTGTTCTATTTGGAGTCTGTAACTGTCTATTTGAGCTATTTTATTTGGACCTGTAATAACTTGTAAAACTGAATTACAGGCCCAAATGAGTTGAAAACATGCCTATATGGTCTACATGCTTTGTTTGCTACTTTATTTGATATGCTATGTTTCTGTACACTGATGGAAAGCATGCCTATAGGAACCTAAGAACTTCACTTGCTTTATATGTCCTATTCCTGTACACTGTCAGAAAGCATGCCTATAAGAACGTAAGTGTTTCACTCGTTTACATGCTTCACTTCTACACGATATTAGATAGCATGCCTATAGGATTCGAACATTATTGAGTATTTTCTCAACTAGTGCTATTGTTGTGTGATTGTTTGATAACATGCCTATAGGATCACGGTAAGTAATTAAGATCTATTTCCATTGATACTCATCTACATACCATGTCTTTAGGGCCTTAATTGATTAATTAAATTCCATTGTTGTTGTTCTTATCACACTGCCCGCCTAGAAAACATGCCTATAGGGGTAAGCAAAAAATGAATTCATTTAGAAAGCATGTCAATAGGATATCGCTACTCGCTTAGAAAGCATTACTATAGGACCAAAGATGCATAATTCTGAGTTTTCAACGGTTTCACTACCCAAGCGCGAATCACCTATAGATCATGTCTATAGGCTTTTAGTAACAATTATAATCTGCAGCTTCGATAATCTGAATAGCAGTACTACCCACGAGATTTTATTATCCCATGTAGTCACGCGGAAGCCATGCTTATATGTTTTGAACGACTTATATGCATCTCAATTCTAAAACTGCCTACGATCGGGCATAATCTGAAAATCTATGACAGATCGCGTGCTTTTTTGCAATCCTACCTATTTTGAATGTGCGCCTAGTTTTATCATTTTGAGCATCCTAAGTAACGCACGCATAGGACACGGTTTAGAATTGAACTAGAGTGCTTTAGGTAAACAACTTTAACATAGTAATTGGATAGCAGGGGATGATAGTCTATACCCGCTGAATAATATGAGCAACCCCTACCTTAAGGGAGTTTCAAAGTATTATTTACGTTGCACGGGGTGATCCTTTAGGCTAAAAAACTTAGGACCTCCCCCCCCCCC
>MCJB01049350.1:18176-40970 GCA_002018475.1 Nicotiana obtusifolia
CCCCCCCCCCCCCCCAATTTACGTTTATTACTTGCACCTTCATCTCTTTGGACTTAGAATAAATTAGGTTGTACCTTGTAATCTCCAAGGATCTATACTAATCCTCTACTAATGTATAATCTATTTTCTTCATATGTGTAATCTTCTTTATACCTATTTTACATCGTAGTTGGATATTGTGATTCCCTATCTTCCTTTAACTTACATGGTCACATAGGATAACTACAATCCAATAATCCCACATAATGCAAATTTTGGCTGGGACCTACAGTTGTGGACCTTGAAGAGTGCCTAACACCTTCTCTTCGAGGTAATTTGAGCCCTTACCCGATCTTTGATGGTGCGGACTAGTTAAAACAGGGTTATTTTCAAATAGGTGGCCTAACGCACCTCAAAATCATTAAGTGGTGACTCTTTCCTCTTAATACCCATATAAAAGAGTTGTTACACGTTGAAATACGCTTTCGCAAGAAAATGGGGCGCGACAATGTGCCATAGGTATTCATGCTCGGATAGATTCTAGATTACTCTATGACTTGTTGGGTTGTGTGTTCTACTTGATTCTGTGTATTATTGAATTAATTGACTACATGAGCATAATAAATCATGCTAGAGCTAATGTTTAGACTGTTGGTGCCTTAGTTTGAACATGATGAACTAATTTTCAGATTTGCTAAGCTTGCCTCGGAGGGAAATGTACATATATTATGAACATATATCCGTACTTATTTTGTGTTGTATCATGCTTGAGACGTGTGCATTCTGTGACAATATGTGATCCTTTATATGACAACTAGAATTTGGTTTCAATAATTGATTTTGCCATAGCCATGTTTTATACATTGAACCCATCCGCATTTTTGTGTTATCATATCATTGTGCACTTTATTGATGAGTTATGAGGATATGCCTCTTGATAATAATTTTGTTATCTCGCATTGTTGTGATTGCAGCACATGTGGACATGTTGGTGGATTGATTGGCGTGATGGCATGAGATCTTTGCCGTACGATTGTGATTGATATTGTGGCACGAGGTATTTGTTGTGCAAGTGTGATTGATATTTTGGTACGAGGTCTTTGGGAGTGATATTTAAATTTATGCACGAGGTCTTTGCTGTGGGATTGTGATTGATATTGTGGTACGAGATATTTATGGCACAAGGTCTTTGCCATGCGAGTGTGATTGATATTGTGGCACGAGGTATTTGTCGCACGCGTGTGATTGATATTGTGGCATGAGGTCTTTGTCGTGTGAGTGTGATTGATTTTGTGGCACGAGGTCTTTGCCATGCAATGTGATTGATATTGTGACATGAGGCCTTTGTCGTGCGACTGTGATTGATGTTGTGGCATGAGGTCTTTGCCGTTTGAGTGTGATTAATAATGTGGGCACGAGGTGTCATATGTTTGTGTTTCTATTTGATGACTTAATGTCAAAATTGGGCATTCTCTTGTTTATGCAAGTGCATTCTTTATGATTTGTCGTGCATTTTACATGTTTTACATTGCATCTAATATGTTAATCTATGTATCTGTTGCTATTTGATAATTAATACAGAATCGGATCAATATTGGGTACAGGATTATGATCACGTGTGAGAACTAGAGCACACACATTATATGGTCCATATCTCTTGCGGGATTGGTATAAGATGTATTTGTTGAACATGTCTAAATGGTAGAGTTTGTATTACCTTATCTCAGTTGTGCACCTTTACTGTTGATATTCTTGATTCTGTAATTGTCTTTCTGGAATATTATCTATGTATTACGCCTACTAATTGAGCTGCCCAGGTTAAGCAAGTGAGTATCTTTTGACTTAAAAACCTTGTTGCTATGTATCTGATGTTAGTAAGGTACTCACTGAGTACATGGGATTGGCTGTACTCATACTGCACTTCTGCATCTTGCGTGCAGATTCTTGGAGCTAAGCTTTTGTAGAAGACGAAGGCAAGTATTGAAATTGTAGTTACGTCCCAGATTCAAGCTACCATCTGCCCATGGTAGATTAGGACATCATATCTGTTTATGTAACCTTCAAACATATATTGTATTTATTACTTTTACTAGCTTTATAAATCTAAATGATAGTGGTTCATGACTTGTACTACCAGTACTCAGGACTGTTGTGTTGAACTCTTTCGCAGTTTTATAAATAATATTGATGATTTCTCATTGTAGTAGTGACTTGTACTATTTGTCTTACCTAGCGAGTTGGGTTAGGTGCCATCACGATTCATTAGGACGTTTCGGTCGTTACAATGACAGGTTTGAGAAAAGGTAGAGATATGCCTAAGAAGTATTTGGGAGAGGTGATTAAGAAAGACATGGCGTTGCTCCAGTTTACTGGGGATATAGCCCTTGATAATAGGGTGTGGAGGTCGAGAATTAGGATAGAAGATTAGTAGGTAGTCGTGAGCTTCCCTTTTCTTTAACAGCAATATTAGTAGCACTCTTGTATTTTCCTATTCTTAGATCTTTGTTACTTCATGTTATTTCGTTCACTTCAGTTATATTATTTTTCCTGTTGTTACTGTTTGGTAATACTTCTTCTTCTTCTTCTTCTTCTTCTTCTTCTTCTTCTTCTTCTTCTTCTTCTTCTTCTTCTTCTTATTATTATTATTATTATTATTATTATTATTAAATTATTATTTTCATCTTTTCTTGAGCCGAGGGTCCATCAAGAACAGCCTCTCTACCTTAAGCAGTTATCGGTAAGGTCTATGTATATTTTTCCCTCCCCAAACTCCACTTGTGGATTATATTAGGTTTGTTGTTATTGTTGTTGTTGTTATTTATTACTTTAGTTAATTAATTACTTGATTAATTTGAAGGCATATTTGAGTTGAATTTTTCTCTTTATTATTTTTTACTTGTTTAACTCTTCATTTTTATTTTGTATGTTCACGTTTAATAGACTAGTAAAATCATACCTTTAAGATTTGATTTTTATCTAGTAAACTTCCTTTAAAGTATTCAATGTCTCTTGGATAATAAGTATGGAATGGATAGACATATTAAGACACGACTAAGAAAATATTAGTGTGTTTTAAGTAACAATATACGATAGTAATAGGGGTAGCAGAAATGATAGTCTATACTCGCTGGATAATATGACTAACTGTGAATTTAGATCGCAAAATATTATTTATGTTGCACGTGATGATTATTTAGACGTAAAAATTTAGAATTCTCCTTTATCCAATTAAACTCGCTTCTCGATTTTTTTTTTTTTCCAAATTATGTGCAAGTTACATTATTGTTTAGGGTAATTAAGTATTATTCAAGCTTCATTAATTTCAAGTGGTATTCTCGTTAGTTTTGTGTATCTTCTTTTATGTAATGTAATGTAAAAAGTGTACATTCATGCAAAAGCTATATTCAAATCTTTGTAATAAGAGCTCTTTTTATTATTTTGAATTCGTCTCTCTACTTCAAGTTGTTTCAAATAGTTATTTCTTTTATTATTTTCCAGAATTATTGTTCCATATTTCTTTTATCTCTTTGAATAATTAATTTGCATGAAAACACTTAGCTACTTATAATAGCTAATTTAACAATTTGTATGTTTAATCAGTTGTCAATTGTAATGTAGTTTACTCAATTAGTATAGTCCACTTAGCTAAAATTTGACATGAATTGCAGTTGTGGATCTCAAAAAAAATACTTAACACCTTCATTTCGAGGTAATCTAAACCCTTATTCGATCTTTGATAGTATAGACTAATTTAACTGGAATTATTTGTAAATAAGTGCCCTAATGCAACTTTTTAAAAAAAAATTGTCATATGTTAAAATCAATTTTTGCGAGAAAATGGGGTTCGACAATGGTGGCTATCATCAGAGTGCTTTTGACCATTCTCTCTTTGCAAAGAAACAAGGAAATGAGCTAGTGATAATATTGGTCTATGTTAATGGCCTACTTATCATTGGAAGATGTTCTAAGTTGGTCGAGAATACCGAGAGAACACTCTACAGTCAATTCAAAGTGAAAGATTTAGGAGAGCAGAGGACTTCCTTGGTATAGAGGTGCTGATATCAAAGAAGAGAATCATACTTAATCAAAGAAAGTATGCTCTGAAATTGATACCAGAAATAGGTCGGGGTGGTTCCAAATCCATTGGAACACCTTTAGAACTCAATAAGAAATTGACCTAGTAGATTATGACGTGTGGAAAGACTTGGTGATTCAGATTTGGAAAACATTACAGGTTATCAAAAGTTGATTGAAAATTTGTTGTTTCTAACCATCATAAGACCTAGTATAAGCTTTATAGTACAAAGCTTGAGTAAATTCATGCAAAGGCCCAAACAATCACGTATGAATGTAGATCCAGGGATAGTAAGATACATTACGTGACCTGGTTTGGGAATGCTGATGCATACAAAAAAATATAATCACCTTAATGCATATTATGATTCAGATTAGGTTGCACCCGAATCACAAGAAGACGTGTCACAGTGTATGTGATAAAGCTAGACAACTCATTTAATTACTTAGAAGTCAAAGAAATAACAAATAGTGAGTAAAAGCTATAGAAGCTGAATACCAAAGTATGGCAAAAGTATACCTGAGGTTACTCAGGTTTCTAGTTTACTGGAAGAAATGGAAGTCTATATATCTAAACTTGTGCATTTATTTTGTGATAACAAGGTAGCTACATAGATCGCAAGAAATCCTACTTATCATGAAAGAACAAAGTACGTAGAGATGGATTGTCATTTTATGAAACGAAGTAGCAAGTCAGGTCTCATTGAGCCATAATATGTTTCAACTTCACTTCAGCTAGGGTCATGATAGAGCCTGAGACCGCTCGTTAGGCAAGTCAACATGACAGATAATACGAAAAGAAAGCATTAAATATTTGACAACTGACCAATAACATAACGTAAAAAACAATGTATTAACAAAATAAAGTTCTAAAATCAATAATGCATCGTAAACCACCTCAAAAAATGGCGTCACAAGTACATGAGTTTCTGCATCCAACTAAATAAAAGATCCTTAAAGAAATGCAACACAGTCTGAATAAAGTGAAAACAGTACAATAGAGGTAAGATAATGACTCAAGCCTACGAACGAGATGCAGCTTTACCTCGAGTCACCAACGCAGTAACTGCTAAGCATCTCTTGGAGCTTCACTGGTACCAATGTTAAGATCTGCACAAGATATGCAGAAGTGTAGTATGAATACAACCGACCCAATGTACTACGCAAGTGCCGGACCTAACCTCGACGAGATAGTGAAGAGGATAAGACAAGACGCCTACAATAAACTTGTACAATTACATATATGTATAAAATAATAACAACTAAAGAGTCAAAATATAACGAGATAGGGGCAAGTATAGGGGACAATAGACGGAACAAGTAAATAAAGGATCATGAAGTAAACCTCTTTTCAAGATGGGCAACGAAACCACCAAGCCAAAATTCACATTACCAAATATCAGGTATAACAACGAGTTCAAAAAACTCGGACGACATCACCCTTCGTGTTTTTACTCTCATCCTCACCATATCAAATAAATGCAAGTGCACGGCATCACCCTTCGTGCTTTTACTCTCATCCTCACATGATCATAATAAAAATGCATATGCACGGCATCACCCTTCATGCTTTAACCTCTCATGATAAATAAACATGTGCACGGTATCACCGTTCGTGCTTTTATCCCCACATTCACTAAACTAATGATATCAATAGGCAAATGGGGCACGACAACACCCTTCATGCTCTTCACTCTTCCTCACCAAGCAACAACAACAATACAAATACCAAGTAAGGTGGGAACCAAATTTAACCTCAACAATAGTATTAAAATAAGCAAACTCAACTTTCAATATCACAACAATTTCAACATAAGCAATAAACACGAAAGCGAATAGTCAAAGAGTAAACAATCTTTCAAAGGTATGGAAGGCATAGTAAATGAAATAACATAGTACAAATAAACCAAATTTCACCCCGCATGCTTTAACTCATGACAATGTATATACACTCATCACCTTACATATATGCCATCCCCACACATAATCCACGTAGCGAATAAACCAAACAAGTTCTAATTCCCGCAAGTCAAAGTTAACCACGATACTTACTTCTTTCGTAGTCAAATCAATAATCAACCACGGCTTTTTCTTTAGAATAAACCTCCAAACCAGTCAAATCTAGCCAAATATAGTTCAAACAATTCGAAACAAGTTTTAGAAACTACCCACGAGTGAAAAAGGTTTAATCTTTAAAGAAATAAAAAAAGTCAACAAAAGTCAACCCCGAACTCGCTTGGTCATCCGAGATCCAGACCAAATTTCGATTACTCATTCACCCCAGAGCTCGAATACGTGATTTGTTTCAAAATCCTAACTCACTTTAAGAGCTAAATCTCAATTTTACCATTTTCCTAATTTTGCCCAAAACTCCAAATTTCTATCTCTAAACTACTTAGCTCCCATTTGGCCATAGATTTTGCTTTATTTTTTCAAAAAAGATTTTAAAACATTGTTTGTTTATGAAATTTGATCATATTTTTTTTAAAAAAAAAATTTAAAAGAAAATTCAAGTTCCAAAAAATTGGTTTAGGGCAGTTTTTGGGGGATACTATTTCGTCCAATCATAAAACTTCAACTTTCTTCAAATAAAATGTATGTCCAAACATAACTTCAACTTTCAAATATTATTTTTCAACACTACTTCAAAAACTCTTTTTACAAGTTTGAATCAAATCTATGTCCAAATGCTAGCTAAAGTTAAGGATAAAAATCAAAAGAAGTTTATGAAAATACATCAAAACTAGTTGAAAAGCACTAACCAATTAAGTTGGGATGAAAATCACTTCAAAAAATCTCTCAAATCCGTGCTCTAGGACTCAAGAATGGTAAAAGATAATGAATTCCCGATTTCAGCTTTTAACATAACTGCGCGTCAGGTGCTCTTCGCGTTCGTGGAGCATCTGTCACGTTCGCGAAGTACACATACCAATTGGCCTTCACATTCGTGAGGTCAGCACCGTATTCGCGAAGGCATCACCCAGCCAAGCCTCTGTGTTTGCGTCCAAGAGGTCGCATTCGCGATGTAGACCTTATACGCCCTCCCCAACATTCCAAGCCTACACGTTCGTGTGAGATCAATCGTGTTCACGAAGGACAAATTCCCCCCAAGCCTTCGTGTTCGGGTAGAGAAACCTGCCCTAGTCCTATGTTTTCCCTTTGCGATCATGATAGTGGCTCCGCGATCGCGAAGCACTGTGATACACTAGAAACCAGCCAACTCTAAAAGGCAAAAAAAAGATCTGAAACTCATCCGAACCCCCTGTGCGCCAACTCGAACATTCACACAAGTTTATAACGTCATAAAACTCGCAAGATTCGGGTAGATTTCGGATCAAATGAAGCTATGATGGCTAGTACTCAAAACGACCCATCGGGTCATCACAATTTGTTAACCTGTATAGATTTATGTATAACATCAATTAACAAGAAATAATTACGTATATTACAAATACAACTCCAACAATTAGGTACTACCAATTTTGTTCATTAGTTTTTGTTCAGTAAAGATATAAACTTATCATATAGTAATGGCGATTTTAATTGTCACTGTTTGATCATCATACTGTTGGAGTTCGATTTTTTCCATTAATTAATCTCCACCTATGACCTAATCTCTTCTCACTGAGTATAAAGCCAAAGTAGCTTTTAACATTGGACAAACTCCTGTCTCACCAAATCCATTCCATTTGAACAGGGATATGGATTTCTTCCCTCACTATGTGTCCCTACAAGGCAGGCATCTAATTAATATTTCTAGATGTATTACTTAAAAATTTAATTGCAAAAACAGTACTTATAATTTGATATTATCTTCGTGTGCCTGCATGAATTACTATTGAATTCTAGCTATCGGCCTATATATTCTCTACCGTTCAAGCAAAATGCCAAAATATATACTAGTATATGATAAACCAACTACAACCCTAAAATCATCACTTCCTCTGATTAAAATCCAAACAACAAACTCTAGAGTTCTTGTTACTTTAATTGATTACTTGTTTAATTTTTGCAACAGTAAATTAATAAAAAAATAACATTCTTCATTATCTTGGACAGTTAATTGATTTGAATTAGCCTAGTTAACAATTATTTCTACGTCTCTACGAGTTGACATCCGACATTCGAGTCACTTTATTACTTGACGGCCACGTATACTTGCGTGTACACGGGGAACCAACAATTTTTGGCGTTGTTGTTGAGGACATAGCAATTAATTGTTTAATTGAATTAGTTTTTTACATGTTTTCTATTCAAACTTTGACTTGTTTGATTTACAGAATCTACAGGTAGTTGAAAGTGAAACGAGGGTAAAGACAAACATGAACCCTCTGAGGACGAACCTGAGAGACTCTTTCACAGAAACGAGAAAGCTACAAAAAAAGCCAAACTAGCAAAAAGAAGCAGCGAAATCGGCAGCACAGGTTAAGGAAATCGAAAAATCAACAAGCAATTGTTGAACTTCCGTAACCTGTAAGAACGGGAGACAACCAAGAAATACCAGTGATCACAGCTGCCAAACCTAGCCTTGCAAATATGACAGAGGCCATCGTCAAATCGGCCATCACGGCCACTTAGAGCTAAAATAATACATGGTGCAATTGATACACTCCTAGGGTTAATATGTGGGGTTTCCACATGAGGATCTGCAGAGGCACATTCAGAACTTTCTGGAGATCATAAATACGTATAACTTTCCAAATATTTCTTCGGATTACATGAGACTGACACTATTTCCGTTTTCACAATAGGAGGAAGCAAAGGTGTGGTTACAAAAGGAGCCTGCAAATTCAATCAGAACCTGGAATGATGTGTGTGGAAATTCTTGATAAAATTTTCCCATCTCGGAAGAATAAAGCGCTAAGGAGCTAGATTTATGGATTCCAACAAAAGGAAGGCGAAACTCTTCGCCAAGCTTGGGAGCGATTCAAGAAACAACATAGATATTGCCCACACCATGGTCAAACAGATGAAGTTTTGGGGAATACTATTGTGAAAGGTTTATATGAAGCCTCCAAGTTGTACATAGACTCTGCTTGTGGAGGTAGCTACATGGAAAAACTATACGGGAAAATCCAAGCCCCGTTGAAAAGCTTTAGTACAAATGATCAGAAATGATAAGGAAAAGGAGAACCAAGTAGAGAAATCAGGCCTAAGACAAGTGGTATGATAGAAGTAAATGCCTTCACATCATTGAGATTTGATTTAGCCAAGATAGCCAATCAGGTTGGAAAGATCTTTCAAGCACAAGTGCAACTAGTGCAACATGTGCAACAAATGCAAGTTTATTTTGAATTTGTGGGGAAGGCCACATGGGTGACCAGCATCCCACAAACCCCGAGTCAAACTACTATATGGGGCAACAAGCTAGAGGTCTAATGAATCAAAATACTCAATATGGCAACACCTACAATCCAAATTGAGGAACCATCCTAACTTCTCTTCGGGTAGTAATCAGAATAACATGCCTCAAGGTAATTACAATCAGCCACCTAAACCCCCATAACAAGCAGAGGAAAGTTTGACTAATATGATGAAAAAACTCTTGCTCGATAGCTAGAAGATAATGGCTGAGCAACAGCTGCGTACAGAGTTCAGAAATCTAGAAAGGCAATTCGGGCAGATGGCGAACAATCAAAACACCAGACCAGTTGGATCTCTCCCAAGCGATGCAAAGAAAATCCTCAAGTCAATGCAGTTACTTTAAGAAATGGGAGAGAATTGGTTGAAGTACCTGAGAAAAAAAAGAGAGCCGTCTAGGCTCAAAGAGGAAAGAGTGCCAAAATCTGTAGAGGTAAATGAGAAAATCATATCTGAATCTGATCATGTAGCAGAAAGGGTACCACCCCTTTTCCTCAAAGATTGAGAAAGAAGAATGATGACCACATATTTCACAAATTTCTAGATATGTTAAAGCAGATATATTTGAACATCCCTTTGGTGGACATGCTCTGTGATGTCCCAAAATGTGAAAAATACATCAAGGAGGTTAACAGAGTTTGAAATCATCGCACTCACCCAGGATTCAACACAAGCTTTCACAAAAGCTTAAGGATCTAGGTAGTTTTACCATCTCTGTGAGGATTGGGGAGATTGATGTGGATATAGCACTGTGTGATTTAGGTGTAAGTATTAATTTGATGTAGTTATCCGTATTCTAGAAATTGGGGTTAGGAGCTTCGAGACCCACCACGGTGATGCTACAGTTGGCTGACAGATATTATGTTTATCCGGAGAGGGTAATTAAGAATGTGTTGCTACAAATTAGAAAGTTTATCTTCCCAGCATACTTTATCATCTTGGATTATAAGGCTGATGAGCTAGTTCCTATCATCTTAGGACCGACCACTTTTGGCCACTGGAGATGTAATTATCAAAGTTTGAGAAGGTAGGATGATCATGAAGGTAGACAATGAAGAAGTAGTCTTCAATGTGTATCAAGCTTTTCAGTTGCCTCGTCATTACGTGGACCTTGCCATGACTTCTATAGTGGAGATAAACGAACCAGCCTTAGAAAAGAGTGAATTTAAAAAAGATGCACTAGAAAAGACATTGATGTTGTTCAATCACATGGAACTTGAAGATGAGGTTGAGGAGATGATGCAAATTCTGGATGCATTGTGCGAATACATATGAGAAAGACCCCAGTTTGAGCCTCTGAATAGGCCAATCAGCCCACCCTCTAAACCTTCTATTGAGGAGCCCCCAAAAATTGGAATTTAAACCTTACCTCTCATCTTCATTATGCACATTTTGGAAGTTCTAACACTTTACCTGTGATTATTTCTTCTCATTTGTCTAACTTGTAGAAAGAAAAGTTGTTGAGGGTGCTGAGGAAGCAAAAGCGTGGCATTGGTTGGACAATGTATAACATAAATGGTATTAGCCTCGCATTCTGCATGCACAAATTACTCATGGAGGAGGGACACAAGCCTAGCGTGGAAAATCAACGCCACCTAAATCCGATCATGAAAGAGGTGGTAAGAAAAAAAGTGATAAATGGCTTGATGCAGGTGTAGTATTTCCTATCCCTGACAGTAAATGGGTAAGCCCTGTCCAATGTGTACTTAAAAAAGGTGGTATGGCAGTTCTAGTGAATGAACAAAATGAATTAATCTCAACTAGGACCTTGACTAGTTGGAAAATATGCATAGATTATATGAAGTTGAATAATGCTACATGAAAAAATTACTTCCCCCTGCCCTTCATTGGCCAAATGCTTTACAGGTTATCCGGACAGGAATACTATTGTTTCCTCAATGGCTATTCAGGGTAAAATCAAATTGCTATTGCCCCAGAAGATCAAGAAAAGACCAGTTTTACATGCCCTTATGGAACTTATGTATTTAAAGGAGTATAATAGCTCTTCACTTATATGGTGGAATGGTTTATGGAGGTCTTTATGCATAATTTTTCTGTGTTTGGTCCCTCTTTTGATGAATGCCTACCCAATCTTGCTAAAGTGTTTGCTAGGTGCAAGGAGACTAATCTTGTGTTAAATTGGAAGAAGTGTCATCTTATGGTCCGTAAAGGCATAGTGTTAGGGCACAAGGTGTCCAAAGATGGACTGGAAGTTGACAAAGCTAAGGTGGAAGCAATTGAAAGGTTTTGAACACCAATTTCAGTAAAGGGAGTTCGAAGTTTTCTGGGACATGTAGGTTTTTATTGCTGATTCACTAAGGATATCTCAAAAATTTCCTCTCCATTGTGCAGGTTGTTAGAAAAGGATGTTCCATTCAGGTTCAACGATGCTTGTCTGAAGGCATTCAAGGAACTGAAAGTAAAGTTAATGAGTGCGCCAATTATAGTGGCTCCTGACTGGAACGATCCATTCGAGCTGATGTGCGGTGCTAGCGATAATACAATTGGGGCCATATTGGGCCAAAAGTAGGAAGAAAGAGTTCCATTCCATTTACTATGAAAGAAAGACTCTTACTCCTGCTCAAATAAATTATACTATGATAAAAAAGGAGTTTCTTACTGTAGTTTGGGCGTTCGACAAATTTCGGGCTTACTTGGTTGGCGCCAAAGTCATTGTCTGACCATTCAGCCATCAGGTATTTGCTTGAAAAGAAAGATGCTAAACCAAGGCTAATCAGTTTGGCTTTACTCTTGCAGGAATTTGACTCGGACATCCAAGACCATAAAGGAACAGAGAATCAAGTGGCCGATCATTTGTCCAGGTTAGAAACTCGAAATCATGTAGCTGAGTGTGATGTCATCAAGGAAACCATTCCGTATGAGAAATTGTTGGCCATTACTGGTGGGGAGATGCCACGGTATGCAGATTATGTGAATTATCTGGCAAGTGGAGAAATGCAACCTAGCCTTGAACCTCATGCTAAAAATAAGTTCTTGCGAGATGTGAGATCATATGTGTGGGATGAGCCATTTTTGTTCTAGTCATGTGTCGATCAGTTGATGAGAAGTTGTGTGCCCGAGTCTGAGCTAAATGATATTCTATATGACTATCATGCATCGACCTATGGTAGTCATTATGCGGGTGACAAAACGGAAGCAAAGGTATTGCAATCCGGTTTCTAATGGCCTAGGTTGTTCAATGATTCCATGAGTTCGTGAAGAAGTGTGACAGATGTCAGAGAACGAGAACGATTACAAGAAGGCATGAGATGCCATTGCATTGTATTATGGAAGTTGAAATTTTTGATGTGTGGGGAATTGACTTCATGGGTCTGTTTCCCTCTTCCAATAGGTACAAGTACATTTTGTGGCCGTTAACTATGTGTCGAAGTGGGTGGAGTCCATTGCTCTTCCTACAAATGATTCAAAGGTTGTGGTGAACTTCGTAAAAAAGCGTATATTTACAAGGTTCGGCACCCCAAGAGTGTTGATAAGTGATAGGGGCACTCATTTCTGTAACAAGTTGTTGGATAATCTCTTAGTGAAAATACGTGGTCAAACACAAGGTTGCGACCGCCTATCATCCTCATACTAGTGGTCAAATTGAGGTGTCAAATAGAGAGATGAATCAAATTCTTGAGAAAAAGTTAGAGCAAGTAGAAAAGATTGGGCTACAAAGCTTGATGATGTTCTATGAGCATACCGGACTGCTTATAAAACCCCAATTGGAGCCTCCCTTTTCAAGTTGGTTTATGGGAATTCATGCCATTTGCCAGTGGAACTCGAGCACGAGGCCTATTGCGCAATAAAGAAGTTGAACCTTTATGCAGAATTGGCGGGTGAAAAATGCTTGTTGCAATTGAACAAGCTTGATGAGTTTCGCTTGCATGCATATGAGAATGCCAATTTTTACAAAGAATAGACCAAGCGTTGGCATGATAAGCATATTCAAAATCATGAGCTTGAGCCAAGCCAATTGGTTCTCTTGTTCAATTAGAGATTGAGACTCTTTTCGGGGAAGCTCAAATCGAGATAGTCGGGCCATTTGAGGTAGAAAGAGACACTTCACATGGTGCATAGAGTTACGAGTCTTAGATAGAGATAGAATGTTCTTAGTGAATGTACAAAGAGTAAGGCACTACTATGGAGGTGACTTTGATCGCCATATGTCAAAGGTAATACTCGCTAATGATTAGGCGAGAGTCTGCATCGTGCCGCGATGTTAAATCAGGCGCTTCGTGGGAGGCTACCCATGGTGATGTTGCAATTATCATGCCATGACGTTAACTTAGGCGCCTTTTTGGGAGGCAACCCAATTTTTAGAATAATTTCGCTTCATTTTATTTTTGTTTTTGATTTTGAGGCACTAATAAATTGGTCTACATAAATTCAAGTTGGTTGCATAGATACGGGAGCGATACAATTTAAATAATGTGATCGAGAGCAAAAGCGGGTGTTAAAAACAATTAAAGGAGTCAAAAACAAAAGTGAAAAGTCACAAAATCATGCCTCAGAGAGTGCCTAGCAAGGTCTAAACCTCGCCACAAAGCTAGCTTGGAAAGGCCAGGCGCGAGAAGTGTCAAAAACAAAGTGAAAAGTCACAAAATCATGCCCCGGAGAGTGCCTAGCAAGGTCTAAACCTCGCTACAAAGCTTGCTTGGAAAGGCCAGGCGCGAGAAGTTGCTCGCTGTAAGCCTCGTGACGCCAGCCCTACTCTGCGCCCCAGGCCCGGCGACGTACTTCTAGGAGCATGCTTCTTCTCGCATTACACCTGGCGTCGGGCCCCTATTTCCTCGCGTTAAGATGTGTGCCACTTGGCCTAGCACACGCTCTTCCTCGAGTCTAGCCCCATGACGCCAGGTAAGTATTCTTTTTCTTTCTCTTCTTCTTCTTTTAAAAACATATGCACACACATTTAAACCCCCACGCCTGTCCCCTCTGCCCTACGCTTACAAAACACCATCAAACCCCAAAAAGTCCCTCCCTCTCTTTCTCAAGAAGCCTAACCTCTCTTCAAAACACACACAAATCACAAAACCTCCTCCCACTACACGCTAATTCAACATCACTCATCATCTCGTCAACATCTAAGGTATGATATCCCTCTCTCTCTCTTCTATTTTGTATTATTGGAAGTATATGAATACATGCAAACTTGGTGAATGTTGTTAATGGTGGAATGTGCAAAGCTTGTCTCAACCCCTTGAACCCCTTAAGATTGGTATTGTTGTTGCTTGAAGGAGTGTTCATACTCAATCTCCAAGCTGATTTTGGAGGGTGAGGCAATCCCTCACCCACACAAGCACTTCCATAGCACTAGTATGCACCAAATGTTCGCCAAAATGCTTCAAAGACAATCTTTGTCCCAATTAGATCCCGAGTCTTCGGGATTGATACACTAGTGCTATGCAAGCTTACGTATCATGAAATTATAAGTGTGGGGTGGCTCATTAAATCCGGGAGATATGGTTAAATTATGGTGATTGCATTGATTTCCATGTGAAACTAGTTGACTTGAAGCTACAATCATGTTTAAATCCACAATTCCAATCTAACTATTAAATAAATAATGAAGTCTGAGTAGCCTCGATTTACTTGAACACCATGTGCTAAATTCTTGAGTATGGGGTCGTTAGGACCACTTTTTTCTTTGCTTCATGTCTCTACAAGTTGATTAATGGTGCTATTTGCAGGTACAAAATGGTTCATCCAAAGCCAAGTGCACAACCTACGGAAAAAGGTAAGGGCAAGGCCACATCCCCCACCAAGGGAAATACATCTTTCACACCACCACCTAAGAAGCAGAACCGAGAAGAGGCTACATCTAGTCAAGCTGAAGGATTGTAGTGATTGCGGCTACAGTAGCTTCATGACCCAGGCTTGGGGTGAGCACGAATATGGCTCAAGAGCATACCCTCATCATCCAAGCAGTGGTATAAGATTTGTCGACCAAGGCGTATGCATCCAGACTAAGGGGTGGAGAAAGCACCAGTTGAGATATAAGTATCCGGGATTTGGAGAGCTATTCATGATTTGGGGTTAAGCTATGTCTTTAGGAATCTAAGTGACATCAATGTGAGATTAGTCCGTGAGTTCTATGTTGGATGGGATCCACAAGATGTGGAGCAGTTAGTGCCAATTAGGGGAAGGTTGATAGATATCTTTACTCCTGCCTTTTTGCTCACTTAGGGGCACTTGATGTTCCACATGATCCATTAGGAAACTTCATTGTCCGACCAACTTATCGAGAGCTTCGCCACACCTTGTCCGGTGTCAGTTCTGTTGCTGCTTAGGTCCTTGATAAGAGGACTCACCGCCATATAAAGCTCTCAAAGAAGAAGCTGAAACCGGCAAATAAAGTGTGGTTGCGGTTGATCAATGATTGGTTGTTGCCATGCAATCACGACACCCACATTGGGCGAGAGAGAATGTGTTTTTTGTACTTGTTAATGACGGGCCAAAAGGTAAACGTGGGTCATTTGATACGCCACCAGGTGGCGCAAGTGAGGAAAAGTAAGAATGTGGACAGATTATTTTTCGAAAATATGCTGACACAATACCTAAGGAAGGAAGAGGTAGATGAGGAGTCAAAATTTGACATGATCATTCCCGCGACACTCCAAGAGACCGACATTAATAGCATACTGGATAAGGATGATGATGATGGGTCTGTGTTAACCGGTTCTGAGCGTCGGGCTCATGATGATAGCTTCATGGTCCACTTCTATGGGAAGCTCGACTTATAATTGCAGATTAGTGGGCCGTCGACTACTCCCGAGGGGCGAGCAAACTTGAATGAGTGTTATCCGCTCAATGCTCATACTCAACATTTGGTAGAGATTGGTGAGGGCCAGAGGTTACCTGAGGATGAAGATGTGAAAATCCCTGAGCATTCCGAGCCTGAGCCAGAACATCCAGAGGAGGTAGCCGATGATGGTAATGAGGATTATGTTAGAGCTGATGATGATGAGGACTGGGCGGCGGTTGAGAGAGCCTTCTATGATGAGGAGGATGATGAGGAGTGACCTAGGAATTTCTTTACCATCCTTCTTGCTTTTATTTGATTATATACGCACTGAAAATATTGCATGGCTTAAGTGTGGGGTGGGGGATTCTCTTTGATTTGTAAATAGTAAATTAGTATCGTTTAGCTTCTTATTTTCATTTTGTAGTAGTCTAACTTTAGATTAGATTTTCGTTTTCTATAGTGTTTGCTTAAATAGATAAAAACATGAAAAGACAAAACGAAAAAACATATTAGTGTAGTATTCTTAGTTTATTTTAGTAGTACATTAATTTGAAAAAACATGAAAAATACATAAATCAAAAAAAATTTAGAAAATAATGGACTTTTCCCGACGATGGATCTCCTAGACAGTTTTCTTGAGGGTTTAAAGTCTAAACAAAAATACAAAAATTTTGAAAAATAGAAAAATTCAAAAATATGTCTTTTTTTAGGTAGTAATAATCTCTCATGATTTTTCTTAGTGCCTCGATTCCTTTTAATAGGATGTAGTTTGATCTGGAAAGTAATATTTTTTATTTTTAGAATAGATTAGGATGGAGAATGATGAGATTTCCATGCGATGTTTGACTTGTTTGATAGTAGAATATTTAGGGCATGCGCAAGAACTTTTTTATGTTTTGAAAATTGTCATGATGCCTTGATAAATTGGATAGCATGTGTATTGATGCTTATGTCTCATTTTCTGACTTATATTCACTTTGTGCTTAATGCTTAATATTTCGTGGCTCCGTGAATACTTGCATTAGTTTGAGAGCCGGAATTGGACCGTCCTTAGTGAGTCATGTGTCGTGTGTGAAGTGAGATTTTTTTGTAGTCCATGTTATTGCATTTGAGTCTAGAACTTGCCCGGCATGTGATTTGAACTGAAATTTTAGGCGATGCTCGATTTGAAAAATGATTGTAGACTTTCTTTGGTTTTTTTGAGCTTAATGCTTACCACAAATACAAATTATATCTATTTAGTCCTTTTGAGCCTATAGACTTTTATTTGACACCCACATTACAAGTCTATATCCCTTTTTGTTCTTAATTGACATTATTTTAATTCTTTTACCTCTTAAAGCACTTAACTTGTAAATTGAGCGCTATAAGAAGTAAGGGGGAAACTTGGGTGGCTTTGAATAGAACCAGTGAAAGAAATAAAGTGTACTTGGGTTTAAACAATACACCACTAGCGGAAATTGTAGAAGAAAAAAATTGTAGTTGAAAAGAAATAAGAAAAAGAAAGGATATGTAAATAAATAAATTGACATCTCGACTTGCTAGTGAGTGTGATTTAAAGTAGTGCTTAACAAAAAAAAGAGAATGTCTTTGGGGTTGACTTTGTTTGTGAAATTGAAGTTGGGATTGAAGAAATATGCGCTCAAAGCTAATTTTGTGATATGTTAAAGTGCTTAGGAGGGTTAGTCACTATTCCTAAATATATCCTACCCGTCTCTTAGCTCACATTACAACCATAAAAAGTCCTAATTGATTTTCAATCAAGCGAGCCTAAATTAGTAGAGGTTTACATAAAGGGAAAGTATATAGTACATGATGCATGCATGTGATTTTGTTGTGAGTGTGAGGAATTTCTTTGATATATGTGAGTCTTTAAACTATATTTGATCATGACATTTGAATGTGTGGATTCTACTTGTTCTCTTTGATCTTTTTGTGAGGGCAAGTGATTTCACAAGGGGTAGGTAACGTTATTAGACTTCTCTATGATGTTGGGTGTTTAAGCCATGAGTGCATTATGATATTGAGTAAGTTTTTTAGGCTAAAATTATTGTGAGCATGTTGTCACTTTTTTGAATGAAGTATAGCATAAGTTAAAGGGAAGTGTGTGTTGAATGCATATCCTAAAGTCTAATTGTTGATAACAACCATAGTCATAGATGTGGTGTGCTTCAGACGTTTCAAATATAAAGTGCTCAATGTTAGTGTAAATTATTGGTTGACTCGAGGATGAATAACGTTAAGTGCAGGGTAGTGATGTTTGGCTATAATTTTACATTTTTAGTACATTACTCGTCTTACACTTTGGTACTTTAATGATTAATTGTACGACATTTGAGCTTAATTATGTTATTTTATGTGTAGGATCATTAGAATATGAAGACGGGTAAAGATTGCATGAAAGGGTGACGAAAATACAAGAAAAGAGTACGAAAGATAAAGAAGCCAAGCCAGACGACGCCTGGCTTAAGGCGACCCAAACCTCGCGCTAGGCCTGGTCTAGCGAGGCTCCAGGTGTGCGTAAGTCTGGCCCCGCGAGGTCAGGCGCGCAGTACCCTCAGTCTGCGAATTAAAAATTTTTCCACCCGATTTTGGATCCCTAGCCTATAAATACTTTCTAAACGTGTTTAGTAAGGGTGGGACATTATTTGGGGGCAAAAACACATTGTGGAAAACCTTCGGAGGGGAAAATCATAAAGTTCTTCGTCCCTTCATCGTTTCGTTGTAATTTTTTTAGGCAAAATACTTGGATAATTGTTACTACAAACATGAGTGGCTAAGCATTCTAGTTTCTAGGGTTGTGGTCTACATGATTATTGAAATTTATTAATTACATCATCGCTAATTCGAATTATCATCTCATAGTTGTTTCTCTAATTCTAGTTTTAACTTATGAATTATTGTAACTACCGATTCACCCTATTTTTTATGCTATGCTTGGAAAAGACATATTTAGATTAGGGTAGAATTAAAGAAAGCTTGTTTCTGAACCCGTGTCTCGGGGAAAGATTTAGCGG
This sequence comes from Nicotiana obtusifolia, assembly GCA_002018475.1. Taxonomy (NCBI): domain Eukaryota; kingdom Viridiplantae; phylum Streptophyta; class Magnoliopsida; order Solanales; family Solanaceae; genus Nicotiana; species Nicotiana obtusifolia. Next base: position 37,356 of record MCJB01049350.1, read on the forward strand.
TTAGGATAGGAATATACCTAACAATCTTGCTTAGTTGAATATTGTGTTTATTCATTCATGATAGATTCAATACCATAGGAATATATGAATGATATATTTTGGATAGACGAATACTAATATGGAAACATAATATTTATATAAACGATCTAATCAACTGGCAACCTTAAATCATTAGATTAGCAAGTGTAATTACGAAAAAATCGACCACAACCCCGAAACTGTCACCTCCTCTAATAAAATCCAAACAACAAACTCAAGCATTCTTGTCACTTTACTTGATGTCTTTGCAATAGTAGATTAACAGAAAAACAACATTTTGATTATTTTGAACAGTTAAATGATTTGAATTAGTCTAGTTAACAATTATTTTAAGTCTTTATGAATTTAATATCCGACTTTCAAATTACTTTATTGCTTGACGGTCACGTATACTTGTGTGTACTTGGAAAAGCAATAGTTCCTTCCCATAATAAGTGAAACAACCCCACGTAGAAAGAATAAAAACATTTAGTGATGTTTTCTTTTTTGTTTTTCTTTTTTCTTTTGGGCCTGGCTCACTAAATGAAAGATCAATTTCTAAAGTGAGACTCCCAATAAAGCAAAAATAATTGAGAAAAGATGGACATAACATAATTGAGTGAGCAAATAGAACAACTATATGGATAATTTAATTGGGAAAGCAAATCGAACAATAATATAATGATAATTTAATTGAGAAAGCAAATACTAGAACAATAACTGTGTTAGCTCACTAGACGGTACTGGTACTGTAATGTTCAACGTGCGCTTTGAATGCTGAAAGCAAGGGACGGGGCCCATTTGAAATTGTCAAATTTGGACTGACATTGGACTTTTGGTAATTTAAGATGCCAGTTGAAATTGTCAAAGGGCGATATAATTTTCCTTTTTTATTTAAGAAAACATATAAAATTTCATCTTTCAGCTCTCTGCAATGATAGATAGATGATTCCCGCTCAAGTTGGAAGTTGGAAGTTGGAATGATAGATATAAAACTAAGGGAAATGTGTAATCGTTTAACCAAAAATTAGATTTTTCGGTCAAAGTTTATATTTAAAAGAAAACGGATTACTGATAACCAAAATTTACACCACTTCCACAATAATCCTTTAGAAAAATAATAAAAGTAATAGAGATGATTAACAAAGAAAAATAAGGAATGAATCGACAATCAATCCCTAAAATCAAGGCTAAAAACATTGATAAAGCATAGAATTATAGAATGTATTTCAGTGGTAGTCAAAGTCAAAATGTGTCCTTACAAATTAAATTCTTTATTCTATATATTGCAGCGTACAATCATAGAGGTTTTCACACTTAATTTGAATTCATTATGGGCATTAATTGTATTATTGCTCATTACCATAGATAACCGTAACTGACATATTTATAGCTATAGATTCCTTATAACTGCTCCAATTCCCCTTCCTTATTTACTTCTGGTTCATGTATCTTCCACTCTTTTTAACCTTTATCCATTTCGTTCACACCTCTTCTTTGACAACTGTTAGGCCCGGTCCGCTTCTCTATACTGTCTCGTGGGTGTTTCTCCAGCACCTTCCTTGCATTCTTAATTCAGTTAATTGAGAGTGCTACTTGTCACTATACCGTTGTTCCACGCATCATGCTTCGTTAGCTTACTACTATTCTACGTGTCATGTCTTTTTTTCATCAATACAGATAGTCCCCCGACTTTTTGAATATTCTCAATTGAATATTCGGGAAGTCGTGTTTTTATGGCAAGAATTCCTTGCTGCCATTTTTCGAGTACCATCATGTCTCCTTCAGAATCGATGCGACGTATATCACATCTAGTTAATGCCCACGCCACGTGGCATCTGACGATTGGATCTACAATTTTCATCGCTTTTCAGGATTTTTTCCTGCGGCTGTGTCAGTCACGAAGTAACGATTACATTATGACGCTTCATAATGACCAACTTTAACAATGGTCGTGTCTTCTTATAAATACTTCATTCTTTTTTTATTTCTTGGAGTCTTCCTTCTTCAGTACGCATTACATTATTCATTCTTTGTATTTTTGTACCCTTCTTCCTATATTTCTTTGGATAATCATGTCTTCGACAACACCAGACTCCCGCAAAGTGGTGATTGTTGATGAACTTGCTCCTTCTACTGCCCCTACTAGAAGTAGGAGAGGTGGTAGACTTCGTAGCCTTGGTTCATTATCCAATCGTGGTTCTTCTTCCCAACATAGTTCTGCTAAGCCATCTTCTTCTAGACCTAGGGCTCCTCTCACCCCTAGATCTTCTTCTAGGAATAGAGATATAAATGAACCTGTGCGTGAACCCACAATTTCAGAGAATGTTTCTCAAGAATTTTTTTTTTTGTAACTGATCGTGAAACCATGAGAAATCAAGTTTCTTCCATAGCTTCCCTCAATCCTTTTGATCTTTACCCGAGTTTAATCACTACTGGTCTTCTTTCCTTGGTTTGATGATAGTGTTACTGGAACCAGATTTCCAGTTTTAGTCCCTGGTGCCAACCAGAGAATCACATCTTATCATGTCGGTTTCTCCTTTGTTTATACCTACCGTTTTACTTTAGGGTTCAAGCCACCTACCGATCGAGTAATCATTGAGTTTTGTGGTTACTTCAGTGTGTTTCTTGGCCAGATTGGCCCCATAATATGAAGGGCTGTTGCATGCCTTTGTTATTTGTCGGATCTGGTTTCCGTGCGTTTTACCTTTCAGCACTTGCTTCATCTCTACTCCCCCAAATTATTTCGTGAAGAAGAATTTTCTCGTGGCTAGAAGTAAGAGAGTGTTGGTTAGCCCTGAAGATGATCGTGACCGTGGCTGGTACGCTCGTTTTGTTGCTACCCCCACTAGTGGATTAGTGGGTGAAGAAAACATGCCTTTCCCGGAGAAATGGAACTTTGGAAGCTTTCTTCTTTATTTTTTTTTTACACATCTTAAAGAACTTCATGTAATCATATACCCAATTTTCAGCAACCATGGAAGTTTTTGATGAGATTCCCTACTTCTGTCCTTGGGTAGAAAAATGTTAACTGCTACTCCTATGGAAATAAGATCTTAGAAATACCTTTCTCAAATTAGGTTGTAAAGTAAAGAAGCACGGTACTTTTTACCTTTATTGTTCTTCTTTTTCTCTTTCTTGCTTATACAAGAATTTCTCATCCTTCCCTTTTCTTTTATTAGGATTTGCTATTTGTGGCATTAGTCCCATGTCTGTTTCGTCAAACAGGCTTTCATGAGTCTTGCCCAGGAGGGGATTTTAAGTGCTTCTTCTTCCAAAAGAAAAACTGACAGAACCCGTGGTTCAGATGATAAAGAAGAAATAGAAGAAGGTTCTTTGGTGCGAAGGTCACGCGTCAGGAGACGTGTGGTTTCTGATGATGAAACTCCTCCCTCTCATGACCGTCCACCAAGTTCAATTCCTTTCAGACTCACGGATGAGCCAGAGAATGCTTCTTTAGTGATTTTTGATGAAGATGTTGTTGATCCTCCCCCAAGTTCTATTGATAGATTGTTAGCTCAAGGCTTCGATGCTGAAGGAACTTCCGGGCCTGCTTCCAAAGAATTGCCCCTTGCTTCTTTTCCAACTTCAATTATC
>MCJB01049350.1:47685-72402 GCA_002018475.1 Nicotiana obtusifolia
CCCCCCCCCCCAGATGGTGCCTCGCACCCTCCCTGGCGCTGGGGGTCTGGAACTCACTGCCCGCGGCGCCCCAGGTAGCGCTAGGCGCTGGACTGGGCGCTGTTTTTCGAAACTTCAAAAAATAATTTTTTTTCGATTGTTGTACCACTTATATGTCCTACAAAATTACATCTAATAATTTTTACACCTATACATCAATTGTATTGCCCTATCTAGTCTAAAAGAATAAATCAAGAAGTTAAATTAAGAAAAGGATAAAAATTGGGTTGCCTCCCAACAAGCGCCTGATTTAATGTCGCGGCACGACTAAGATTCGTCCTATCAATCTGGCTTGATTTCGAGCCTTCGAGCTTCCCCAACAGATGGCCTGAGACGGGTCAGAGTGACAGGCCTTTCCAACTCTTCTGCTTTTCTGAACCATGGGACATAATTGCCGGAAATATCTAGTACTTTCTTGATTTCTTCCATTGTTCCATCTTTACTCTTTTTCGCCTCCCCAATCAATGCTCGTTTAATAGGATCAACTGGGCTCATATGTGACACTAATGACGTAGAATTACTCTCTACCACAGAGATCATTGATAATTCTTCATAGCGAATTGGCAACCTGAGTGCTTTATAAACTTTGAACACCTCCTCTTGGTCACCTACTCTCATTGTCATTTTTCCTTCACAAACATCAATAATCGCTCGGCCCGTGGCTAAGAATGGACGCCCCAAAATAAATGGGACGTCCTGATCAGGCTCGTAATCCAGGATGATAAAGTCAGCAGGAAATATGAACGAACCCACTTGGACCAGTACATCTTCAATCACTCCCTCTAGCTGAGCGAGGGAGCGATCAGCTAGCTGTAAGGTAACTGTTGTTGGGCGTGGGTCACCCAACCCCAACTGTTTGAATACTGATAACGGCATCAAGTTTATGCTTGCTCCAAGATCACATAGAGCTCGTCCAACAGCATGTTTCCCAATAGAAATTTGGATGGTGAAGCTACCTGGATCCTTCAATTTCTGTGGTAGCCTACCTTGGATTCTAGAACTACACTCCTCAGTGAGTGCCACAGTCTCAAACTCAGTCAACCTCCTTTTATTAGCCACAATATCCTTGATATACTTTGCATATTTAGGCACTTCTTGTAATATATCGACCAACGGAATGTTAATTTGCACCTGCTTCAAAATATCAAGGAACTTTTTATATGCCTCATTATACCTTAGTTTTTGCAATCTTTGTGGAAATGGAGGTGGTGGCCTTGCAACCAGTTGTGGGGGTTGCTTAGCTCCTGCCTCTTCAGCCGGCTTCTCTGTTTCCTTGGCTTTCTCTGTTGTTGCCTTGATAGTGGTCGGCTTTTCATTAAAAGTTACCTGCTTCTTCTTTATAGATTCTACTTCTTCCAGTTGTCTCCCGTTTCTCAATGATACAGCATTAAGGGCCGCCCTCGGTTTTGCTTCAGTGTCACTGGGTAGAGCTCCAGCTGGTCTAGTATTTTGAGCCCCGACCAGCTGTCCCAATTGGCGCTCCAGATTCCTCACTATTGTGGTGAGTGTTTGGTATTCTGTTCTGAACTGTTTATTGTTTTGCACCAGCTGCTTCAATGACTTATTTGTATTATCATCTTCCTGTTGAGGTTGCCTTTGTAGTTGATTATAATTCCCTTGCGGTCTACTTAGATTCTGCTGCTGTTGATGTCCACCCCATGAAAAGTTGGGATGATTCCTCCAATTCGAATTGTAGGTGTTCCCATATTGGTTATTTTGATTCAATGGCCCCCTGTTCTATTGTACCACATAATATATAGATTCCAGATTTGTGGGGCATATGTCACTTGTATGGTTGTCACCACACATCTCACAGCACAACGACATCTGTTGGACCTGTTGTCTTGGTTGAACCTGCTGCATCGTCATTCTGTTCATCTGATTGGCCAGTTTTGCCATCTCTGCTCTCATAGCTGCGAGGTCATCCAGTTCGATCAACCCAGCTCCCTTTGGTTTAATTGCTCTGCGCGAGTCACCGTCCCCTCGCCAATTATGATCATTCGCCGTGAAATTGTTCAGCAGTAGTTGGATTTCACTATAGGGCTTGCTCATGCAACTGCCCCCACAAGCTGAGTCAAGGTTCATTTTTGAAGCTTCATCTAGCCTATCAACAAAAGTATGTCCCAGGACCTCATCCGTCTGGCAATGATGTGGACAATCCCTTAGCAGCTTCTTATATCTTTCCCATGCTTGCCGAAGAGTTTCTCCTTCACGTTGTTCGAATCCCAGAATCTGGATTCTTAGTGACTTTGTCTTTTTGGTTGGGAAGAATTTAATTAGGAATTTTCTGGCCAGGTCATCCCATGTGTAGATAGAATTTTCTGGCTCCTTTTGCAGTCATTCCTTTGCTTCCCCCAATAGTGAAAAGGGAAACAGTGTCAACCTCACATAATCTTTGGAAACGTTTGGATAATTATAAGTATCCGTGATTTCCAAAAAATTCTGAATATGTCTCTGTGGGTCTTCATGCGACAGTCCCACATACTGCCCTGTAGATTGGATCAGCTGCACCATATATTGTTTTAGTTCAAAGTGCCCCGTGATTTCAGGTTTGACAATTGCCTGAGTCATGTTGGCAAGATTGGGTCTTGCAGCTTCAATCACCGCTCGTTCCGCATTACCTGCCATTTCAATTGGCTGTGGTTGAACGACAATGTCCAACTCTTTGTTAATTCTAGTTCTGGCTTCCCCTCCTTACTCTGTGTAGTGTTCGTTCAATTTCTGGATCGAAAGGAAGAAGGTTGTTTGCGCTTCTACTCCTCCGCATTCAATAGAAGAGTCTATGTGTGCAAACAACGTAAGCCGATAAGGAAAACTTGAACAAATAACAAATATAAGCTTAATACAGTAAAGTAGCAGATTTTTAAGTCCCCGGCAACGGCGCCAAAAACTTGTTGCTCCCTAACGCACACGCAAGTATACGCGGTCGACAAGTAATATAGGATTGTAAGTCCAGGTTATCATACCCACAGGGACTTAATTTAACTACTTACTAACGGACTAATATTTTTATTTACGCAAGCCAAATTCGATTTCAAGATATTGATTAATCTAAACTACAGCTCTAAATTATAACTAGATTATCAAGGAACAAATTAAGTGTTGTTAATCAATAGAAATAAATATTCCAGGGTTGTGATTATTTCACCAATCCTATAGTGTTCTAATTAAATTTCCCTTCATATAATTCACGTATGGTTGCTAATTAATCGATAAATGTACTCATAGCCTTCTTCCGAAGCACTATTCGCCTATTCTTAATAAAATTAACACCTATATTTCTATGGAATTAATCTATCAAGAATGCAATAAAAATACGATATTCAATTAAGCATGGTAATTAATTATATTCCTATCCTAACCACGAACCCCCCCCCCCCCCCAAGGTTAAGAACATGCTTTCTTTAATTCTTCTCTAATCTAAACACAGTTTTCCCAAACATAGCATAGATAGTTGATAGAACCTAATTGATGGCCAAACAATTAAGCAATTAAGCATAGAATTGAAGAAACAACCATATAATCATAAATTATAATCAAGAAATCATTAACTTCGAAACACAATATTCATGGCTAATCACAACCCCAGAACAAGGGGTGATTACTCATGATTAAAGCAATCAAAATATAGAGTATTGAATAAACTATAAAAATACTAGAAATAATGAAGAATTGAGAATTGATGCTTCCGTGCGATGTTCCGTTGTGTTTCTGCCTCCCAAATCACGTTCTATCTCTTCCTCTTGGGTGTAGATGTGTTTATATAGGTGTTGGGAAGGGGTAGGGTCGAGAATAGCCAAATGCTAGGCGAACTAGGCGAGTCAGCGTCTCCGGCGCCCTGGGTGGCGCCAGGCGCCCACCAAGGCGCTGCGTCCAGTAGCTTTCCAGAACACACTGCCTTCAGCGCCACAGGTGGCGCCAGGCTCTGCCTGTGGTGCCCAATTGCTCCTCTGTCCGTTTTTGTCTCGTTTTGGCTTATTTCTTGCTCGTTTCGCCCCCAATTGCTCCCGACTCATTCCTACACATAAAAACACTTTAATTTAACATGAATCGTAGCAATTAACATCCCAATTTTAATAAAATAAAAGACAAATATGAGGTGATTTACTTATAAACATATATCTTTCACAGCAAACATCACCAACGCATCTGCTTCTCCATTTTCTTCCCTGGGTATTTGCACGGCCTTCCACGACTGAAATTGTCTAAGTGATTCCCGTACCTTTTCCAGGTAATGTTGCATTCGTGCCTTTCTTGCTATGTAAGTCCCCTGCATCTAGTTAACCACTCACTGCGAGTCACTTTTGATCACAATCTGTTCTATACCAAGTTCTCGTGCCAGTTCCAAACCTGCAATCATATCTTCGTACTCTGCCTCATTGTTAGTGATTGGATAACATTTTATTGCTTGTCTTATGACTTCCCCTGAAGGTGGAATTAGAAAAATTCCAAAGCCCGCTCCTTTAACGTTTGAAGAGCCATCGGTAAATAATATCCAAGTCCCGGATTAGATCAGGTAAATACCTGTAGTTCCTTTTTCGTTTCAGGAACTAAATTCATGCTGAAATCTGCTACGAAGTCTGCTAAAACCTGCGATTTTATTGTTGTTCTGGGCTGATATACGATATCATACTAACTGAGTTATATTGCCCACTTGGCTAATCTACCAGATTGTTCTTGTTTGTGCAATATCTTCCTTAGGGGGGAAGCAATTATTACAGAAATAGGATGACATTGGAAATAAGGTCTCAACTTTTTAGATGCCATAATCAACGCTAAAGCAAGCTTTTCCAAATGAGGATATCGTGTCTAACCTTCTAGTAAAGATTTACTAACATAATAAATTGGAGATTGTTTACCTTTATCCTCTCGTACCAACACCACGCTTACCGCCACTTCTAACACAGCAAGATAAAATAAGTAGCCTTTCTCCGTCTTTTTGTTTGGCTAGCAAAGGCGGATTCAACAAATACGATTTTAGGTCGTTGAGAGCTTGTTGGCATTCATCAGCCCATTCAAACTGATTCTACTTTTTCAATACTGAAAAGAATTTAAAATTCTTTCTGATGATTTTGGTATAAACCTCCCCAGGGCTGTTATTCTTCCTGTTAATCTCTACACTTCTTTTTTGCTTGTGAACATCTGGTATTTTCTCGATAGCTTTGATCTGCGCAGGAATCACTTCAATACCCCTGTTAGAAACAAGAAAGCCTAAAAACTTACCTGAAGCCACGCCAAAAGCGCATTTTTCTAGATTTAGCTTCATATTATATTTGCGGAGAATCTTGAAAGTGTCTGACAAGTGTTGAAAATGATCTCCCACCTGTGCAGACTTGACTAGCATATTGTCTATGTAGACTTCTATAGTTTTTCCCAGATGCTCTTGAAACATTTTAGTCGCCAATCTTTGATACGTGACTCCAATATTTTTTAAACCAAATGGCATTACTAAGTCCCCCGGTCTGTAATAAACGAAGTTTTTTCTTCATCTAGAGGGTCCATTTTTATTTGGTTATATCCTAAATATGCATCTAAAAAACTTAAAAGCTCATGTCCTTCGGTAGAGTTAATTAGTTGATCTATATGCCGCAAAGGAAACGAATCTTTAGGACAAGCCTTATTTAAATCAGTATAATCTACACAAGCTCGCTATTTTCCATTCTTTTTAGGAACTACATATTATTAGCTAACCAATTAGGGTACTTTACCTATCGTATCAACCCAATCTTTAAAACCTTTTGTACCTCATCTTGGATTACTTTAATTTTGAAGGATCCTTGCTTCCTCTTCTTCTGCTTGACAAGTGGATATGATGGGTCCTTATTCAGTTTGTGAGTCATCACTTCTGGTGGTATACCTGTCATATCTGACTGCGACCAAGCAAATCAATCTACGTTAGCTTGTAAAAATTTAATTAACTTACCTTACATTTTCGGGCTTAAATTTTCTCCGACATAAACTTTTCTGTCTGGCCAGTGTGTAAATAGCACTATAGCTTCGAGTTCTTCGGTAATTGTCTTAATATCTTCATTTTATTCTGGCTCTTAAATGACATCAGGTCTTGAATCAACGTCAACCTGTCCTAGCATGCCTTTTGTTGAGGTCTTTGCATCAACATCCTCAACCGAGTGTTGTAGTTGCTATTTAACGTCTGTATCATTAGTTGTTGTGCTTGAAACTACCACCAAGTTGATATTCCTTGAAGCTTGATGATCTCCACGGATTTGACAGATCCTCCACCGTGAAGGAAATTTGATAACTTGATGTAGAGTAGATGGGACGGCATCCATATCGTGAATCCACGGTCTTCCCAGAATTATATTGTATGCCATGTCCGCGTCTATTACCTGGAACTTCTTATCCTTCACAACTCTTTCTACAAATATAGTGAGCGAAACTTCCCCTTTTGTGATAACGCTTGAATTATCAAACTCGGACAAAGACCGTGTCTTTGGAATCACTTTGTCATCAGCTTGCATTGCGTTCACCACCCTTAGTAAAATGATGTTCACTGAACTACCTGGATCTATCAAAACTCGTTTTACGTTAGTATCCTATACAAGTAAAGATATTACCAATGCATCATTGTGAGGAATCATCAAGCCGTCCACGTCTTCGTCATCAAATGTTATACTGTCTCCTTCCAAGATATGGCAAACTCGCTTCCCCGGTTATTACATTGCCTGTTCTTTTTAGTGATGGAGGTTTCGGGGGATCCTGTCTGTTCTTCATATATGATTGTCTTCCTTTCTTGCTGAAAAGGTCAGTTAGATAACCTTGCTTCAACAAATGCTCAACTTCTCCCTGTATTAACCTACAATCTACTGTTCTATAGCCATGGTCATTGTGAAATTCACACCAGAAATCTAGATTCCTTTTGCTCGGATCTAATTTCATTTCTTTAGGCCAACGCACCTTATCTCCCATACCTCTTAAAACAGCTACTAGCTCAGAGGTGCTGGCATTAAAGCTGTAATTTCCAATCTTCGCATGTGTATCGGAATCATTGCCTCGTGCATCCCGTTCCTTTCTGAATCTAGATGAAGAATTCGTATCTTTTTTTTTCTCGATCTTGAGTCAAATCGTGTGTTCTCTTACGTAGATCGAGAGTCTCGCCCTGCAGGTCCCATGTAAGGCTCGTACCTATTCTTTCCGCTCCTTTATTCAGATTCTGAATGTCTCGATCCTGCTCTTTCATCGGCCCTTGGCTGTGCAACCGTATCTTCTTTTATCCGCAGCTTCGTACTATACCTGTTGTATACATCATTCCAAGTTGTTTCTAAAATTTGCGCAAACTTTCCTTCAGCCTCCCCGTGGCTTCTGAACTTTTCTCGTTCAAATTGCTCGCGAACACCATAGCTGCCCAGTTATCAGGTACTCGAGGTAACATCATCCTCTCCCATTGGAATCTATCTACGAATTCCCTGAGTAATTCTGTATTCCCTTGTTTTACCTTAAAGATGTCTTCCATCCCTTTTTCAACTTTCTGAGTTCCCGAATGTGCTTTTATAAACGAATCTGCAAGCTCAACGAAAGAATCAAGAGAGTTTTCAGGTAAAAGAGAATACCACGTTAACACTCCTTTCGTGAGTGTTTCACAAAAAATTTTAACCAAAATTGATTCGACTTCTTACTTAGTTAAATCATTGTCCTTCAAGCCAGCTGTGAACGTAGTTACGTGATCTCGAGGGTCAGTTGTTCCATCATATTTTGGAATATTAGGCATTTCAAACTTTTTAGGAATCGGCAAAGGTGCTTCACTTGGCTTCCAAGGTTGTTGTGAATGCTTGTCAATATCTAACCCTTTAATCACGGGCGATGTTACAACCCATATTTGCATACGTTAGCTTACGCTGTAAGTTAGTCTACGTAGGTCCAAGAAGAGATTATCTTTGAGATGATAAGAATTTAGTCCTATTGGTCTTAAATGATACAAGGGTGTATAAGAGTGGTTAACAAGCACTAGAAGCTAAATGAATCAAGGATGTTGTAACTCGTATTTTTGGGTAAATGTAGAGGTGATTAATATTAACAAGAGGTCGTGCTTTAAGGTATTTGAATCATATAATATCTGTTTCATAAGTCTTGAAGTCAAACGAGTTATGAAACAAAAGTCAACAAAAGTTGTCGCAACTTACGTTCGTAATTTTACTTATACTATAGGTCAAATGTCAATAAGCTTTTATCCCAATTTACTTGGAATTATGGGGTGATCTATCCACCAAATTGAATATCTATGAGTCTAGTTTCTAACGCATTAAACCATTTGTCAATACGATCTCCGAGGTAAGAGATATTCGCATTTTCGCGAGACTGCGCTAAGCAGCTCTCTATGGGGCCCACATAGGCGGTTAAGACATATGGATATATATAACGCGCCTCAACCCCGTTTTAAGTCATTATTATTCAGTATATGCAGACCTTAGAACCCTAAGAACACTCTCTCAAGGTTCTCTCCTGATCCAAGACTAAAACAAAGGGCAAACAACACAAATCAAGTGTCGGGAATCCCGTGGCACTAGTAAGTTTCTTGTTCTTCTTGTTGTTGCTGATTTTTGTGTTGTTACAGCTCGTGTGGGAGGTTGTTTTAAGTTGTTTTTGCTCTATAAAATACTCCCTCAAGTTTTAATATCAACACTAGGTGATTTCAAGTCTTCTAAAGTGATTCTAGTACCGAAAAACCCTAATTAATTGCTAGCTTCGCTTCGTTGTTCTTGTGGCAGCATTGGAGGGATATTTCGTAGTAAATTAAGGTAAAATTGGAGTTTTTCTTTCTGTTTAAAGGTAAGGAACCTCTTACCCTACATGTATTTAAGATTATCCAAGTTACGGCTAAGTCGTTGAAGCTAGAACTTGTGAGATATATGTCGAAAAGATTGCTAGTAATGTTATTGGTTGGTGGACTGTTTTGGGAGGCTCAATATGATTATTATTGATGTTTATTGGACTGTTTGGTCAGTTTTTTAACTTGAGGGAAGTCATATAAATAGGGGAGGTGTTGTCTGTTTCATCATAAAATAGGTTACGGTTGATACATAATAGTTACGATGCATAAACGATAACGATAGTGTCATTTGTCTTATTGTAGACTAAGGAGTCATGGCATTTTCATAGCTTGAGATTGCGAAATATATACAAGGTATGTGAGGATATCCCTTTCCTTCTTTTGCATGACTTTTATTGTGCATAATGTAATGAACGAGCTTCCAAAGATACTCCACTCTTAGAGGCTAGCAGTACTTACATTGTTTCCCATCTTATGGAACGATTGATGATCTTACTTCTCTTATTCTTATGTTTTCAATGTTGTTGGTACTTCCTGATTCTTATATGATTCTTGATGAAGAGTCAATCCTAATTAATGTGTACGGAGGATACTGACCTTACGTCACTCTGAAAGGTTCAAAATGTGATTCCAACGAGTCCAGCACGCATCATATATATGTATCTATTTTACTCCACCGAGCCGCGCTATAGTCGGCCGGGTACGACACCTATTGTGCAACCACTGATCAGTTGGGTTTTACCAAGCTCCACGTGGTCGGGTACGATTCTACCGAGCCTTATGATGACCAGGTACATTTTTACCGAGCCTATTAGGGCCGGGTACGATATCGTCTCTAATATTCACCATGTTCTTTTCAGCGATGACCATGAATAGGAAGAAAGTATTCGTTTCTAATATTCACCATGTTCTTTTCAGCGATGCCCATGACTAGGAAGCAAGTGAATAGTAGACGCCTTGATACAGCTACGGGAGAGGGTACCAGTCAGGTGCCTCCCGCTAGAGCAGGCCAAAGTGAGCCTCAGAGAGTGAGATGCGGTCTCAGACCTCATTTACTCCTTCTCCTCCAGAGAATATTTGAAGGCACCCAGCATCTCCAATTCCTCCATCTGGTACTACAGACCAGGATATGCGGAGTGCGGTACAGTTGTTGACTAGCTTGGTAGCTGCTCAGGCTCAGAGGCAGAATACTGGTGCTGTTGATAAACCAGTTAGTGCAAGAGTTCGTGATTTTATTAATCTAGATCCTCCAGTGTTTACCGGGTCAGACCCCAAGGAGGACACGCAGACCTTTATTGATCAGGTTCATCGTACACTGTGGGTTATGCACACTAGTGATACGGAGGCAGTAGAGTTGGCTTCTTATCAGTTACGGGATATAGCAGTTTTCTGGGATGATAGTTGGGAAAGATCCAGGGGTCTGAACGCTCCTCCACCTATGTGGAAGGAATTTTCTGAGGCCTTTCTTCGTCACTACTTGCCAGTTGAGATACGACGAGCTACATCTGATAAGTTCTTGAACCTTAGACAGGGTAATATGAGTGTGCGAGATTATAATATGCAGTTTGATTCTTTAGCATGGTATGCTCCCCATATGGTAGCCGAGATGAGCGATAGGGTGCACCTATTCGTGAACGGATTGGGACCACATCTGATAAATCAGTGCATGACAGCCTCCTTGATAGAGGGCATGGATATTTCCCGTATTCAGGCTTATGCCCAGACACTAGAGGATCGTAAGCGCCAGCAAAGAGTAGACAGGGAGCAGGATAGGGGCCTAAGAGGGCAAGATTTGTAGGGTATTCTGGTGACTTCAAAGGTAGTGTCAGGCCCCAGTCTTCGAGGAGTTTGGCACCACTTGTAGCAAGTGCTCCTCCACGCTTTCAAAGGCCTCAGTATGATCAATTTACCTATTGTGGTTCAGGTCAGAGTTCGCGGGCATCAGGTTCACAATATCATAGGGATACTAGTCAGACGAGACCCCCAACACCTCGTTGTGATCAGTGCGGCAAGGCCCACTTTGGACTATGCCGTCGAGGTTTCGATGCATGCTATTCTTGCAGACAGCCTGGCCATATGAGGCGGGATTGTCCTAACAGAGGAGGTGGTGGTATGGCTCAACCCGACTGGATCTGTGTCTGGTTCTTCCTCATCAGTTTGATGATGTGCCGCAGAATTTCGGCACTTTTTGACACTAATACTTAGATTTTAGCTTGTTTTAAATGCAATTTCCCACTGTACTTAGGTAATTTTAGTATCTTTGCCGTGTATGAGGTTTAAGGACCTAAGAGCATGGAAAAGAGTTCGAAAGGCCAAAAAAATACAAGAAAAGAGCAAAAAGGCATCACAGATGTGGATATGCTATCGCAAAACCCACATGCGAGCCGCATATTACACACAGAGATCGCAGACCAAGACAGACTTCTGGGCAAAGTTCAATGTCAAAAATGCGGTCTCATCTGTGATCGCATAACGTGTTTGCGGGCCGCAGAAGTAACCGCAAACCAAACATGAAGTCTATTGAAGGAAGAAAATGCGATGCAAGATGTGGTCGCATTTCTACAATACGGACCGCAAACCATGAATGCGGTGAAGGCGAAACTAGAGTTACAATCTGCGATAGACATGTCAAAAATGCGGACCGCATGTCTGTTATGCGACAGAAATGCGGTCGCATATTCAACTTCAGGGCAGATTGGTCCAATTTTTGTCTCGATTTTTAGCCCTCTATAAATAGATTTATTAGGATTTTGTGGGCTCTATCTTGTCAGACTTTGAAACTGCAATACAAGGCATTAATATTCCTTTCTTTTGGAAGCTTTTGGGTCAAGAATCTTTCACTTTGTAAGCTTTATGACATTTAATATTCTCTTGTTTTCAGATTTTAGTATGAGTAGCTAACTTTAAATACTAAGGTTGTGGACACTAAATGGGTGTTATGTTAATGGGTGTTTAACATTGAATATATATATATAATGGTTGGTTGATATTTATTTACTTCTCATTCTTTATTTATTTTTGGTGGTTGCAAACATTAACAAGCGCCATTAAATTCTATCTTTGCTTGGGAAAGTGGGGTAGAATTTGGTAGAAGTAAATATCAAAGACTCAAGGCTTTAAACCTTGTTTAATAAAATCGCTTAGGAATAAGTGGGTTTTATTTGGCATAAATTGATTGTACTTAATTGCAACTCTTTTATATTTGGAAAAATCATAAAGAGGAAATACTACCTAACTATTGGAAAATATTGGGTAGTCACTTAGACATCATTTGCATATCAAAAAGGACCTTCCATTAGAAATATATCATATTAACACTGATAGTATTACACTTCATTAATGGGGACACAACCTTGGTTTCTTTAATCAAATTATTTACATTCTCAACATTTCGATTAGCCTTTATCTAATACCAAACTCAATTCTACTCTTGTTACGGTTAACTGGATAGAATTACGACTTTAGTCGAGTAACACACTAGTCAAGTAACCTTTTCACACCTATTCCCTGTGGGATTCGACCCCAACCATGTTGGGTTATTATATTTGACATCGACCGCTTTACACTATTTATTAAAGTGTAATTTGAGCGTATCAAATTTTGGCGTCGTCGCCAGGGAATACGGTTTTAAAATTACTAATTAGTGTGTGCTTTACTGTACGCCTTATTCTATTCTATCACACTTTGCTTGCTTTGCTTGGTGTTGATAGGAAAACATGCCCGATATGGTGAAGACGTCGAGGCAAAAATGGAAGAACAATGCCTCGATGAAGCATTGGCGGCTATTTTGGTGAACTTTGATGGTGAGAATATGGAGGGATATATGGAACCGATAAATGCACTGGAGGGGCTTGGTTCTTACACTTATGCTCCGGCAAAGCTCTCTCTCAACTTGGAGAATAGAGACACACCTCCCGCAAAGCCTTCTATTATTGAGCCACCACAACTAGAGCTCAAACCACTTCCTCCGCACTTGAGGTATAAATTTCTTGGCTCAAATGATACTTTACCGGTAGTCGTTCCTTCTTTGTTGAAAGATGTGCAGGTGGAACGAGGGCATACCGGGTTCTATAGGCGCGCCATCAAGGACTTCTCCAAGATTGCAAATCCTATGTGCAAACTCCTTGAGAAAGATGCCAAATATGTGTTTGACGAGAAAGGCCTCAAAGCCTTTAAGGAGTTGAAGCAAAGGCTCACCACGGCACCTATTACTGTCATACCCGATTGGTCTCTGTCTTTCGAACTCATGTGTGACGCTAGTGGTGTAGCCATTGGGGCAATGCTTGGCCAACGTCATAATAAGGTTCTTCACCCGGTCTACTATGCAAGCAAAACACTACTTGGGCATAGGTGGCGAAAAACATTTGGTGGAGCAGTTGGCTCCCAAAGATGGTCCGTGCCCGACCATTGAGTGACTCCAAAGAAACACCAACTTTGTCGTGCCGCGACGTTAAATCAAGCACTTCATGGGAGGCAACCCATGTGTGGTAACATTTTTTTTGTTCTTTAAATTTTGACTTTTTGATAGATAGATTTACTTGAGCAATGAGTTCCCCTTGTTTTTTCTTTGCCGGGTTCTTTTTCAAGGGTATAATAGTAGAACCAAGAAAGTAGAATGAAACATGTTGACCGGGTTGGTGTAATTTTCTAGTCTCAAGCATGTGTGTCTGTACATAGCCGATACCCTTTCAAAAAAAAGAAAAAACAAAAAGAAAAAAAAAAGATCAACTGTGTGAACTTGAGGCTCGCTCTGTGACTCTACATCTACCTAGAGTTATGCATGTATATATGATGAAAGCATTGAGTTGCCAAATGTTGACTCAAGGTCTTTAAACTATGTGAACCAAACAGTTCGTGTGCCATGTGTGTGAGTTCTTTGTGTAGATAATTCTTGTGTTTGCTTCTGCCATCTAGAACTTGCCCGATTGATTTTTCGATGCTTATAATAAGTACACTTGGTTGGAGGGATGATCTTAGGCATTCTTCGTTTTATTTGCGAAACCTCTTTAGCCTTTCAAGCCTACCATTGCATAAATAATATCACTAGTTCCCTATTCGAGCCTTTAACCTTTTCTTTGGCCACCTCACTACAAACCTTTCCCTTTTGTAAAAGAATTACCTCTTTTGAACCCGTTCCTCCTTGAACATTGAGAATTAAGCTAAAAGCCTAAGTTGGGGTGTGGTGTCAAAGTAGAAGTGGGTAAGGTTGTACATTGAGTGTAGGAGCATATACCTCAAAGTGTTCATATGAAATTATGCAAGCTTCAAAAAAAAATTAAAAAAATTAAAAAAAATTTAAAAAAAAAGAAGAATGAAAAAAAATGGTGTGTATATATATAATTATGGAGCCTTGAAGAAAATTAGAGAGGTATTTAATGTGGTTCCATATTGGGAACTAGATGCCAATGTGGCTATAGGGTTTGAAAAGAAAAAAAAATGTGATTAGTCTTCAAGGAGGGTGTAGTCACTTATATCTAAATGCTTATCCGACCCTTCCCTAAACCTGCATTACAAGCCTAAAAAGTCCTTAAGGGATCTCCACCCGAGCGTTCTTAGAATTAAGCGACGAATTAAAATAAGGGCAAGCCTATGGTATGGTATGTAGTAACACTTGAAACTCTTTTCTGAGAGTGAGTGTATTTGTGAATTAGTCCCTTTTTGTTGTCATTGTAAATATTGTGATTTTGGGACTTTCTTTCTAGTGAGGACACATGAACTGTGAGGTTGAAAAAAAGTTGAGTTTTTGAGTAAAACGCAAGTGCACTCAGCTGAGGGTAGCATTTTGTCACGTTGTCTGAAGCTCAAAGTTCACAAGTTGATTAGTTTTCCTTGTATATATCGATTGTTCAGGAAGGGTAAAACACTCGAAGTGATATACTAACAACAAACACCGTCCATGGTCACTATTGTTTCATGTCTTGTAGATGGAGTCTAGAATAGGATAGTGTCATCTTAGTTGCTTGAGGACAAGCAAAAGGTTAAGTTGGGGGTGTTGATGTGCCCGAGAATTTTCGCACTTTTTGACACTAATTGCTTAGATTTTATCTTGTTTTAAATGCAATTTCCCTCTGTACTTAGGTAATTTTAGTATTTTTGCAGTGTATGAGGTTTAAGGACCTAAGAGCATGGAAAAGAGTGCAAAAAGCCAGAAAAAGACAAGAAAAGAGCAAAAAGGCATCGCAGATGTGGATATGCTATCGCAAAACCCACATGCGAGCCGCATATTGCACACAGAGATCGCAGACCAAGACAGACTTCTGGGCAAAGTTCAATGTCAAAAATGAGGTCTCATCTGTGATCGCATAATGTGTTTGCGAGCCGCAGAAGTAACCGCAAAACAAACATTATGTCTACTGAAGGAAGAAAATGCGATGCAAGATGCGGTCGCATTTCTATAATGTGGACCGCAAACCATGAATGTGGTGAAGGAGAAACTAGGGTTACAATCTGCGATAGACATGTAAAAAATGTGGACCGCATGCCTGCTATGCGATAGAAATGCGGTCGCATATTCAACTTCAGGTCGGATTGATTCGATTTTTGTCTCGATTTTTAGCCCTCTATAAATAGATTTATTAGGGTTTTGTGGGCTCTATCTTGTCAGACTTTGAAGCTACAATACAAGGCATTAATATTCCTTTCTTTTGGAAGCTTTTGGGTCAATAATCTTTCACTATGTAAGCTTTATGACATTTAATATTTCCTTGTTTTCAGATTTTAGTATGAGTAGCTAACTTTAAATACTAAGGTTGTGGACCCTAAATGGGTGTTATGTTAATGGGTGTTTAACATTGAATATATATATATATATATATATATATATATATATATATATATATAATGGTTGGTTGATATTTATTTACTTCTCATTCTTCATTTATTTTTGGTGGTTGCAAACATTAACAAGCACCATTAGATTCTATCTTTGCTTGGGAAAGTAGGGTAGAATTTGGTAGAAGTAAATATCAAAGACTCAAGGCTTTAAACCTTGTTTAATAAAATCGCTTAGGAATAAGTGGGTTTTATTTGGCATAAATTGATTGTACTTAATTGCAACTCTTTTATATTTGGAAAAATCATAAAGAGGAAATACTACCTAAATATTGGAAAATATTGGGTAGTCACTTAGACATCATTTGCATATCAAAAAGGACCTTCAATTAGAAATATATCATATTAACACCAATAGCATTACACTTCATTAATGGGAACACAACCTTGGTTTCTTTAATCAAATTATTTACATTCTCAACATTTCGATTATCCTTTATCTAAAACCAAACTCAATTCATACTCTTGTTACGGTTAACTGGATAGAATTACGACTTTAGTTGAGTAACACACTAGTCAAGTAACCTTTTCACACCTATTCCCTATGGGATTCGACCCCAACCTTGTTGGGTTATTATATTTGACGTCGACCGCTTTACACTAGTTATTAAAGTGTAATTTGAGCGTATCATTCGACCTCTAGCACGAGGTTTTCAGCAGTCGACAGGTCATGGTAGAGGTAGAGGT
Source organism: Nicotiana obtusifolia (assembly GCA_002018475.1). Lineage (NCBI taxonomy): Eukaryota > Viridiplantae > Streptophyta > Magnoliopsida > Solanales > Solanaceae > Nicotiana > Nicotiana obtusifolia. The sequence goes on from MCJB01049350.1 coordinate 64,028, forward strand.
GCAATGCCGAGTTCGAGTGGTACTCAAAATCGAACATATGCTCTAGTAGGTCGACAGGATCTCGAGTCATCTCCAAATGTTGTTACGGGTATATTGTCTGTGTTCTCTTATGATGTATATGTGTTGATTGATCCGGGATCTACATTATCATATGTTACACTCTTTGTGGCTAATAAGTTTGGCGTCAAACCTGAATTAATAAGTAAACCACTTGCGGTATCTACTCCGATAGGAGAATCAGTGATTGCTAGAAGGGTATATAAAGGTTGTACAGTGATGATTTGTAGTCGTCAAACCTCAGCGAATTTATTTGAGTTAGAAATGGTTGATTTCGATGTGATAATGGGAATGGACTGGTTGGCCTCATGCTATGCAAATGTTGATTGTTGTACGAAGATGGTTAGGTTTCAGTTTCCTGGTGAACCCGTCATCGAATGGAAGGGGAACATTGCTACACCGAAAGGTATGTTTATTTCGTATCATAAGACAAGAAAGATGATCTCAAAGGGTTACATTTATCATCTCGTTCGCATTAGGGATGCGGAGGCGAAGCCGTCTACTCTACAATCAATCCACGTGGTCAATGAATTTCCAGATGTTTTCCCAGATGAACTCCCAGGTCTTCCTCCTGAAAGAGAGATTGAGTTTAGCATTGATGTGTTTCCTAACACTCAACCGATCTCTATCCCTCCATACAGGATGGCCCCGGCAGAGTTGCGAGAGTTGAAGGTGCAGTTGAAGGACATGCTGGATAAGGGCTTCATTAGACCTAGAACTTCACCTTGGGGTGCGCCAGTCTTGTTCGTGCGAAAGAAAGACGGGTCGTTAAGTATGTGTATCGATTATCGACAGTTGAATAAGTTTACTATAAAGAACAAATATCCACTTCCAAGGATTGACGACCTATTTGACCAACTCCAGGGTGCCAAGAATTTATCCAAGATTGACTTATGTTCAGGGCATCATCAGGTGAGGGTCAAGGAGAAGGATATTCCAAAAACAGCCTTCTGGACAAGATATGGGCATTTTGAGTTCTTGGTGATGTCGTTCGAGCTAACAAACGCCCCAGAAGCTTTTATGGATCTCATGAATAGTGTATTCAGGCCCTATCTTGATGTGTTCGTGATCGTGTTCATTGATGACATTCTGGTGTATTCTCATTCGAGGCGGAACATGTAGGCCACTTGCGGATAGTATTACAGACCCTTCAGGATCGTACGTTATATGCTAAGCTCTCCAAATGTGAATTCTGGCTAAACTCAGTAGCATTCCTTGTCCATGTGATATCTGACGAGGGTATTAGTGTCGACACTCAGAAGATCGATGCAGTGAAGAGTTGGCCAAGACCTACAACACCGTCAGAAGTCCGCAGCTTCCTGGGGCTAGCAGGATATTATAGGCGGTTTGTAGAAGGGTTTCCTCTATGTCAGCACCATTGACTAAGTTAACATAGAAAGCTACCAAGTTCCAGTGGTCTGACGCTTGTGAACGTCGTTTTCAGGAGCTAAAGAATTGATTGACATTCGCACCAGTGCTCACTCTCCCAAAAGGAACCGAAGGTTATGTTGTATATTGTAATGCCTCAAATACAGGTTTGGGTTGCATATTGATGCAACGAGGGAATGTGATTGCATATGCATCAAGACAATTGAAAAAGCATGAAAATAATTACCCAACTCATGATTTGGAATTGGCGGCAGTAATATATGCTTTGAAGATTTGGCGGCACTACTTATACGGTGTCCATGTTGACATCTACATAGATCACAAAAGTTTACAATACATCTTCAAGCAGAAGGAGTTGAATATGAGGCAGTGTAGGTGGCTTGAATTAATGAAAGATTATGATGTCGAGATATTGTACCATCCCGGTAAAGCTAATGTTGTGGCAGACGCTCTCAGTTGTAAGTCAATGGGAAGCCTAGTACACATTGAGGCAAGCAGATAGGGGTTGACCAAAGAGCTTCATCAGCTAGCCAATATGAGAATCAGAGTGTTAGACTCTGATGACGAAGTTGTTACTATACAGAATACGTTAGAATCATCTTTGTTAACCGAGGTAAAAGCACGGCAAATATAAAGATCCTACCTTAGTACGATTGAGGGAGAGCGTTCAGCAGTGTAAAATTACGGCTTTCGAGATCGGAGGAGATGGGGAGGGCACTAAGATACCAGTGCCGATTATGTGTGCCTAATGTAGCAGGGTTGCGAGAGAAAATTATGATTGAGATTATTCCATCCATCCTGATTCGACAAAGATGTATCATGAAGTTAAGGAGCAATATTGGTGGGATAACATGAAGAAGTCTATTGGAGAATTTGTAGTCCAGTGCCCTAATTGTCAAGAAGTAAAGATTGAGCATCAGAAACCCGGTGGATTGATTCAAAATATAGAAATTCCGACCTGGAAATGGGAGGTTATTAATATGGACTTCATTGTTGGGTTACCTCGCTCTTATCATAAGTTTGACTCCATCTGGGTGATAGTTGATCGACTTACAAAATGTGCCCATTTTCTGCCAGTTAAGACAATTTACACAGATGAAGATTATGCGAAATTGTATATCAAGGAGATTGTTAGGCTTCATGGTGTTCCATTATCTATTATATCAGACCGAGGAGCTCAATTTACGGCTAACTTTTGGAGGTCTTTTCAGAAGGGTTTAGGCACACAAGTGAATCTCAGCACGGCATTCCATCCGTAGACTGACGGACAGGTTAAACGTACCATTCATACACTTGAAGATATGCTACGAGCATGTGTTCTAGATTTGAAAGGGAACTGGGATGATCATTTGGCACTCATAGAATTCGCCTACAATAATAGCTACTATTCCAGTATTAAAATGGCCCTGTACGAGGCACTATACGGGAGGAGATGTAGATCACCAGTTGGATGGTTCAAAGTCGGTGAGACGGAATTACATGGGCCAGATTTGATTCACCAAGACATTGAGAAGGTGAAAGTGATACAAGAGCGACTGAAAGCGTCACCAAGCAGGCAAAAATCTTATTCGATGTCTGACGTCGTGACCTGGAATTTGAGGTTGGTGATTGGGCTTTTCTAAAGATCTCGCCGATGAAGGATGTTTTGTGTTCTGGGAAGAAGGGTAAACTGAATCCGCAGTATATCGGGTCGTAAAAAATTCTTCGACGAATTGGACAAGTTGCTTATGAGTTAGAATTGCCATTCGAATTGGAATTTGTCCACCGGGTATTCCATGTATCTATGTTGAGGAAATGTATTGGAGACCCTTCTCGGGTCGTCCCTATCAAAGATGTACAAGTTACATCTATCATATGAAGAAATCCCATTGGCTATATTAGATTGACAAGTCTGCAAGCTGAGAACAAAGGATGTAGCTTCCGTTAAAGTATTGTGGAGGAACAATAATTCGAAAGAAATGACATGGGAAGCAGAAGAAGAGATGAAGTCTAAATACCCTTACCTGTTCTAGAATGAAGATAACGAGGATGCTGGGGGAACGTAGGACACACTAGAAGGAGAAACGTCTCTATAAGGTAAGCAATAACTTGAGAATACTCTTTCTTAATACAAAATGGTGATATGTAGATAATGTACATATCTATAATGCTTTGTATAGCCTTGTAAGGTCATAGGTTGGGTTTAACTGCTTGCAAGTTTGGCTAATGTCCATTTTATAGTGGAAACTCAGCCAGAAATTTATGTCAGAAATCCACGATGAGTTAGACTCCCCGTAAACCCTTACATCCGAGGACGAATGTTCCTAAGGGAGGGAGGGTGTTGCAACCCATATTTGCATACGTTAGCTTATGCCGTAAGTTAGTCTATGTACATCTGAGAAGAGATTATCTTTGAGATGATAAGAATTTAGTCCTATTGGTCTTAAATGATACAAGGGTGTATAAGAGTGGTTAACAAGTACTAGAAGTTAAACGAATCAAGGATGTTATAACTCGTATTTTCGGGTAAATCTAGAGGTGATTAATATTACCAAGAGGTCGTGTTTTAAGATATTTGAATCATATAATATCCATATCAGAAGTCTTGAAGTCAAATAAGTTATGAAACAAAAGTCGACAAAAGTTGTCGCAACTTACGTTCATAATTTTACTTATACTTTAGGTCAAATGTCACTAAGATTTCTCCCAATTTACTAGGAATTACAAGGCATCAAATTCAATATCTATGAGTGTAGTTTCTAACTCATTAAACCATTTGTCGATACGTTCTCCGAGGTGAGAGATATTCGCATTTTCACGAGACTGCGCCAAGCAATTCTCTATGGGGCCCACATAGGCGGTTAAGACATATAGATATATATAACGCGCCTCAAACCCGTATTAAGTCATTATTTTTCGGTATATGCAGACCTTAGAACCCTAAGAACACTCTCTCAAGGTTCTCTCCTGATCCAAGACAAAAACAAAGGGCAAACAACACAAATCAAGTGTCGGGAATCCCGTGGCGCTAGTAAGTTTCTTGTTCTTCTTGTTGTTGCTGATTTTTGTGTTGTTACAGCTCGTGTGGGAGGTTGTTTTAAGTTGTTTGTGCTCTATAAAATACTCCCTCAAGTTTTAATATCAACACTAGGTGATTTCAAGTCTTCTAAAGTGATTCTAGTACCGAAAAACCCTAATTGATTGCTAGCTTCGCTTCGTTGTTCTTGTGGCAGCATTGGAGGGATATTTCGTAGTAAATTAAGGTCAAATTGGAGTTTTTATTTCTGTTTAAAGGTAAGGAACCTCTTACCCTACATGTATTTAAGATTATCCAAGTTACGGCTAAGTCGTTGAAGCTAGAACTTGTGAGATATATGTCGAAAAGATTGCTAGTACTGTTGTTGGTTGGTGGACTATTTTGGGAGGCTCAATATGATTATTATTGATGTTATTTGACTGTTTTGTGATTGTTTTAACTTGTGAGAAGTCATATAAATAGGGTAGGTGCTGCCCGTTTCATCGTAAAATAGGTTACGATTGATACATAATAGTTACGACGCTTAAACGATAACGATAGAGTCTTATTGTAGACTAAGGAGTCATGGCATTTTCATAGCTTGAGATTGGGCAATATATGCAAGGTATGTGAGGCTATCCCTTTCCTTCTTTTGCATGACTTTGATTGTGCGTAATGTAATGAGCGAGCTTCTAAAGATACTCCACTCTTAGAGGCTAGCAGTACTTACATTGTTTCCCTTCTTATGGAATGATTGATGTTGATGTTACTTCTCTTATTCTTATGTTATCAATGTTGTTGGTACTTCCTGATTCTTATAATATTCTTGATGAAGATTTAATCCTAATTAACGTGTACGGAGGATACCGACCTTACGTCACTCCGAAAGGTTCAAAATGTGATTCCAATGAGTCCAGCACGCATCATATATATGTATCTATTTTACTCTACCGAGCCGCGCTATAGTCGGCCGGGTACGGCACCTATTGTGCAATTACTGATCAGTTGGGTTTTACCGAGCTGCACGTGGCCGGGTACGATTCTACCGAGCCTTATGATAGCCGGGTACGTTTTTACCGAGCCTATTAGGGCCGGGTACGATATGATGATAATGATGCCCACAGAGGCGTATGTTTTAAACGTTTATGTGTATATATATATATATATACACACACACACACACACACACACACACACATCATGCATTCATGTCAGTAGCCCTCAGAGGTACCTAGATGTTACAGGTTGTATATTCTCTATCCCTTTTTACATTATTGTTCTTACTTTTTCTTTCCTGCCTTATATATTTGTGGACGCTGCATGTCGTGCTATAGGTCCTGATAGACAGGTAGGCGAAGCTCCGCCACCATAGTAAGCTGCCCAGTTCGGCGGTTATTGGCGAGATCCCTTCTCCAGACTTGCCGTAGTCTAGGTATGCATTTTTTTATAGGCGTTATGGGTATCCCGTGGCCCTGTTCTGGCAATGTTGCAGCACTTATGTTCCTTTAGAGGTTCATAGACAGGTGTCGACTCATGTATAGTTTGGATTGCCTTGTCGACTAATTTCTGTTGTATAGTCTCTCATGGCAGCTTGTCAGCTCGTACCTTATACGTAGCTTTATGACAGCCTTGTTGGCTCATGATATATATGTTCATGCCATTATCTATCACTGTTGGTTGTTTAGGATTCATGTCTACCATTTATACTGATTTCATCGGCACTTATAGATAATAAGAAAGGTCAGATAAAATGTGCATTGGTGCTCAGCAAGTATGGCCTGGGTGCCAGTCATAGCCCTCCGGCTTGGGTCATGACAGGTGGCATGCCAGGTATTTGCTCTATGCGATCATTTTGCTTCTTTAATTGTTTCTGCAAAGTTAGTGCCAGATTTTGTAAAACAGAATTATTTGGTGTACCTGACCTTTCATCAAGAGATTCATTGGGAGTTCCTCCACTTCTTGAATTGTCGAGTCCCGAGAGTGGGTTTTCTAAGGTTGTTGTATTGACCGGTGGAGGATTTTATGGTGCATTGTGTAATTCTCTAACAAAGGCTTGAAGAGCACTATTCACGTGTTCTGCAATCAATTGCTTTAGAGCATCTTGTTCGACAATTTGTCCATCCCCTTGTTAGCGTGTGATGTAGATCTTTCAGGTGATCCGTCTCGGATTGTCAAGGAGATCTCGTTGGAGAGAGGAGTGGTGGAGTTCCCTCCTGTGGGTTCAACTGGTTATTGTCGTTAACAGTTGACATAGTTGGTTGTCAGAAAGCAGAATTTAGAAAGTGAAAAGATTATCAGATTGTCGGTAACAGAACTAATTTGTTTAACTAAAAAATAGATTTCTCGGTCAAGTCTATATTTAGAAGAAAACAGGTTACTGATAACCAAAATTTACTCCACTTCCACAACAATCCTTTAGAAAAATAATAAAAGTAATAGAGATGATTAACAAAGAAAAATAAGGAATGAATCGACAATCAATCCCCAAAATCTTTGATAAAGCATAGAATTATAGAATGTATTTCAGTAGTAGTCAAAACGTGTCCTTACAAATGAAATCATTTATCATTATATGGGAGCGTACAATCATAACGGTTTTCACATTTAATTTTAATTCATTATGGGCATTAATTGTATTAATTGCCCATTACCATAGATAACCGTAACTGACATATTTATGGCTATAGATTCCTTATAAGTGCTCCGATTCCCCTTCCTTATTTATTTATGGTTCGTGTATCTTCCCTTCTTTTTAACTTTTATCCATTTCGTTCACGCCTCTTCTTTGACAAGTGTTACGCCCGGTTCTCTTCTCTATACTGTCTCGTGGGTGTTTCTCCCGCACCTTCCTTGCATTCTTAATTCAGTTAATTGAGAGTGCACACTTGTCACTATACCGTTGTTCCACGCGTCATGCTTCGTCAGCTAACTAATATTCCACGTGTCATGTCTTTTTTCTACCAATACAACAATTTTTCACTAGCTAATTTGGTTTAGCTCACGAGCATATTCTCAGTAAACTCTTTAAACTAATTAATGTTTCCTGGCAAATTGCAATAAATTGACTACGCACTGGGACAATCTCAAATTCCCTGTTCACGCATTAGCTCGTCTGATCATAAATAATATTTTAGTATTTTCAAATATATAATTGTTTAGTTATCGATATTTAAAAATGCTGAATTACACTATTTAATACTACTCGTATATTGCAATTGGCTGCTTTATTAGATTCACACAATTAATCGAATTTGAGAGTCAGATTCTTCCGCCAAACTGATTGCTGATTCAACTAGAGAAGACATCAATTGTACGTAGCTCATGCTGCCTTTGAATATTATGATACTCATTAGGCAAAATTGTTGTGTGCATCCCTAACATAGAAAACAAACCTACACCCAAACGCAGGAATAACTCGAGTTAAAAAGTGCTCCAATGTTGAGTTACTTAACTAGAAGTTCTCACCAAAGACCCATATTTTTAGTGTTACGTTTGTATTAGTTTGTCCTTCTATGAAATATTATTTTTTTCTTACACATCCTTTCTATAAGCTGTTTGACTGTATTTATGGCAGGATTTTATATGCATGCGTTGCACATGGTTTAACACCAAGTTGAACAACGTTGAGAATATAGTTTTTGCACTTTGCCATATATTTTAAAAAGTTCCGATAATTGGATAAATATAAAATATATTTATAATTTCATCAACTGTATCCGTTTCCTTTTGAAATACAAGCTCAACTACATTGTCGCCTTCTTTTATTTAATAGAGCTTTGTTCCATATGTTCGCCTTTAATTCTTGTTCAATCTCAGTGTAATATCAAGTTAAAGGAGTTAGATTTAAGAGAACAAATTGTAGATCCCACTTGATATAAAAAGAAAAAAAGAGAAAGAAGAATGAACGAAAATTTACATCTCAATTTCATAGCCG
>MCJB01049351.1:0-30298 GCA_002018475.1 Nicotiana obtusifolia
GTATTATCATTTTGACTTTTACAATACGAGTTTAATTAGTATTTCTTCTTCTACTTCTTCAATTTCAAGCATTAGTAGCTAGATTTTTACTATGGTTGTGATCCAACCCTAGTGTGCAAACCTTATGGGTATCTAATTTAGTGCTTGTATATGATTGGGTGTTTATTATTTAGCCTTGTTCATGCTTTAAATGGTTGCAAACATTAGTTTATGCCTATTTGACTTGATCTCTACTTGAGAAAGAGAGACTCAATCTAGAAAAACTTGGCAAACAAGAAATTGGGTCAATCGAGAGATTTATTAACCCAATTAAATGGTTCAACCTAGAGATAGTAATAACCCGACTTAAGCTTTTATCAACCTTTTTGTGCAATACCCATTTGGTCTTGAGAAAGCCAAATTGGGCAAAATCACTCTCTGACCGAGAGGTATTGAGTGGGTAATTGAGAGTTGATAGCTATAATACATCCCGATTAACAAAACAAGCATTAAGGTTTATATCCCATTTGGCAAACACTTAGGTGCTGGTCATAACCCTAGGCTTTTTACAAACTTGAAAAATAACAAAAACAATTACCTTAGTTTTATTTCTTAACTTTGCAATCTTAGTTTTAAAAAATAGAAATAGAAATAAAACCAATTTGTGGAAGTGTAAATTAAGATAGTTCAAACTCACATACTAGAATATTTACTCCTAACTTCCATATAAACGCCATGTGGATTCGATCCTGACTCTTTGTTGGGTTACTATTATTGCAATCGACCGTTTCATATCCTTGTTTTGAGGTGTGATTTGGACGAGATCACAATGCGTAACCTGAATTGCAGCTCACATAAAGAATCATCAACAGATGCGCCTACGCGCCAAGATGATCACCAAATGAACCTGTCACATCCTGCACATTTAGTGTAGAAGTGCAGCATAAATAAGTAAATCAACGCATACCCAGTAAGTATCTAGCCTAACCCCGGAGAAGTAGTGACGAAGGGTCGACATCGACACTTACTAGAGGTCTAATAAAATAATATGATAATTCATAATAGATATGAAGTGCACAACAATAGTGGAGTAAATCTGTAAGTTTCATAATTTTCCAATTTTTTTCTTTTAAAGTTTAAATTTCTCGATCTTGTATTCTACCTCAATAGCCTAGAAAATGCCAAGTGTCAATATGAAATAAATAAGGAATACCATAAAATGACAGGCATTAGTGGAAGGTTATCTCGTGAATATTCGGACTACCAGCGATATAACGCACGATTCTGCCGAGGTCGTTCAGCCCGATCAAGAATAATGTGTACAGTGCCGAGGGTCGAGCGGCATGAATCATAGATACATCTATTATACTGCTGAGGTGTTCGGCCCGCTCCACAAGAAAAGGAAGGAAGTTATCGAATTACGAGACACGTATTCACAATATAGGACATGAGCACAAAATGAATATAATCTTTATCGTTTCTCAAATAGCTTGCCCACAACTCCAAGTGTTAAGGCTCAGCCTAGTACACATATATTTATTTCTAAATCAAATTCAGTTATAACTTTAATTAATTAAACCAGCAGAACGTAGTTCAAATAATTCAAATATTACAAGATAAGGTCCTATGTCTACCCGAACATAAACATGATTTAGCTACGTACGGACACTCATCACCTTGTGCGTACGAAGCACCCGCAACTAGTTGCACATAACAATACATATCACCTAGGGGATAATTTCCTCCTCACAAGGTTAGATAGGATATTTACCTCGCTCCGAAGTTCCATAACCGACTCTAACCCCACTCAAACACCTCAACCCGAGGCCCGTCTCTTCAAAACTTTCCATAGATGATGAAAACCTCCACTTGAAGCTCTCCAAAAATCGCCCAAACCAAGAGAGAATGCAAGAAAAATGGCCAAATCCCATCCTCAAAACAACACTGCCTAGAGACCATTTCGCATCTGCGGAGCCAATGGCCGGTTCTGCGGCATCGCTTCTACGGCACAAAGTCCGCTTCTGCGCCTTTTCATCCGCAGGTGCGGTTCCGCTTCTGCAGAATTCGACCTCATCTGCGGTCCCAGCCTCCCGCAGCAAAATCCGCATCTGCGCTCCAGTGGTCGCATCTTCGCACCTGCAACCTTTGCCCAGTTCCCTCCCAGCCGCTTCTGCGCGCGATCCTCGCTTCTGCGACCCAGCTTCCGCAAAAGCGATCGCACCAGCAACCAGAAAAATCCCAACATTCCCTTAGTCCAAAAATCGATTCGTTAACTATCCGGAATCCACTCGAGGCCCTCGAGACCTTAACCAATTATACCAACGCATCCCGAAAACATTACGAACTTAGTCAAGCACTCCAATCATGCCAAAAAACATCAAAACTATGAATCAAGGATCAAAACCTTTCTTTAAACTTTCAAACTTTTAAACTCCAACAAATGCATCCGAATCATATCAAAACATTTTGGAATGACGCCAAACTTTGCGCACAAGTCATAAATCACAATACAAACCTATTCCAAGGCTCGGAATCCCAAACGGACATCGATAACTCCAAAGTCCACCTTAAACCAAACTTATGAAATTCTTAAACCTTCAAAATGCCGACTTTCCGTAATAAGCATCGAAATGCTCCTAGGTGATCAAATACTCAACCCGAACATACGACTAAGTACCAAATCATCATACGAACCTATTGGAGCTTTCGAATCCCAATTCCGAGGTCGTTTACTCAAAAGTCAAACCTTAGTCAATTCTTCCAACATAAACCTTTCGAAAATAGAATTTTTTTTCCAAATCAACTCCGAACTTCTCAAGATTCAATTCCGACCACGCGTACAAGTCATAATACCTAAAGTGAAGCTACTCAAGGCCACAAACCGCTGAACAACATGCTAGAGCTCAAAACGACCGGTCGGGTTGTTATATTCTCGCCCACTTAAACATGCGTTCGTCCTCGAACGTGCTAAGGACTGCTCCAGAGTTGTCCAAAATCACTGTTTAACACTTCGTGCACCTACCCGTGCCACCACAACCCAGTTGAATACATTAGTTCGAGCCAGACTGAAGATCCTCCTTTTTTATTTAGTCAATAAACCTTAGAACCAAATTCCAACCTCCGAATTTCTCTACAAGACTCGATTCTAACATACGAACACCGTATTAATCACTACACACTATACCAAAACATGATCGTATACCTTTACTGAATTCACACAATACACCATATAATTCACATGCCCATAATACATCATCCGACCACAATATCTAAAATCTCACAAATCGGATGCCCGCCATACGCCTCATAACACATGTGAGCCCTGTTCCAACTATCGCAATACTACCACGACGAAAGAGACGTGTAGAAACTCATAACCACCTGCCGAATCAATAAATCATGGAGTCTCACCTCCTGACAAGAACCATTACCTCATTCTGAACTGAATAACGATATTTTCTCTTTAATGTACCTTATATAAATCTGATTGCACTAATTTCAGGGCCAATTGCTCGTCTAACCCAAATACAAACTGCTCAGGCAATGAGTTACCTCAACCACTGAACAAGATCTTATGCAACACCATCAAGGCGCCAACAAGCCACCACTCGAATATAACTCATAAGGAAGAACGAACTCTGATAGGGGATTACCCAGCCTGCGTAATGAATAAAAGGCCCGAATATATGCTATGAACCTACCTCAGGGATGAAAAACAAGACACACAAAATAAGTGTATGGAGTTATGCTCAACATCTCGTTGTTGCGGCGTGCAACCCGATCCAAACAATATACCCGTGGCGGCGTGCCACCTGATTCGCACATAAAAATCAAGAAGAAAACACACACATCAAGCCGTAACGTTTATACTTACGAAATTCCCAAATATCGACCACAAGCACGCCAAGTGCATAATACAAATCCTAGGGAGACAGATAGCGCCATATGCTACAAAACCCAAGCACAACTAAGGTGCAATAAATGACTTGCATCTAGAGAGTCATCCTGCTCATATAACACCACAAGCTACATGGGACTCTAACAAATATGCGAATAATCAAGCCATCTCATAACCCACATGATACAATAGAGATTTACATGGAATAGCTGACGATGGGAATAACATCCAGTGCCCGAAGCCTCCTCCGTAAGCAATGCTATGACGAACGAATTCACCCGACCTGACGTAGAGCACACACTCACATTAGACCCACCAATGGACCTCACTCTAATTCTGATACCAAACTGGGCCAATATCTTCCAAAGATCCACAATGGCCCTATTCATGACACACGTAAGAACAACCGTCAAATCCGAAACAAACTCACACAGGTCCACAGCCCAAGGAATAGAACACATCTTAGGCATAAACTTTCACATTTGCAATATTACCACAACCTCCATACTTGTTTCTAATCTTTAACAATCAAGTGACTAACATGCCACACTTATACAAATCTCCCCGTGGGGTACGCTCCCACAACCTTCCGCTCAGGTAGCAAAGTCCGCACATCCATACCACCAATCGTTCTAATTCTTTAAAGAAAATGAAGAATCAGAAAATCAATACACAAAGTCTCTTACACAGAACGCTGTTCTCAGGTGACACTAAAGAAAATGCCAGCTTACTCTATACATCTGAATTTTCCCCTGCTCATCTGAGCCCGTGGCATTCTTTTCAACATCGAACCGCAACCTTGATTCTTCAACTTTCAAATTCCTATGGCGTTCACCGTACCTATCATGTCGCTACGCGATAATACAAGTATTCACCATAACCCTTGAACTACTAGTAGAATAAACACTTCATTGGCTAGAAACCTTTCACTTAGCTCATTTCAAAAGAGCCAATGTTACACGCAACTGGATTCCCAAACTGCAAAAATACAAACCTCAAGTCGTGATCGCCATGACTCTTCCAAAAACCGTTTACACAATCAGGCCATTTGAATTAAACCAATCAAGTATGGTGGCTGTCAAGCCCGCACGTACAACCACAAACCACGGTATAACTTCACACACCGAAGGAACTGATCATTGCCACAATCATGCTGATTTAACCATTACTAACCGACCAACTTCTTCCAATTCACTCTCGACTTGCCTTAGAAATAATAATAACTCCATTCAAAAACGTAACGGACCAAATTTGCACTCATCCCGAGTGACCCGCATCACGAGACCACATTGTCCCCTTACTCATGAACCATCTCATACTCTCCTTAAGTGCACAATAGCATCTCCAACTGGTACCCCATTCTGCAAGACCTTCCGCAAATCCAAAGCTATTTCTTCCTTTCCTCTAATACTGCACCGCATACCCAATGATAACATAGAACATTCCTAGTCCCGTTCGTAATCCACTGTGAAAACTCGATCCTTAACCACACAACGAACCCGAATTTCTTAGGCACTGCACTTTAATTCTTGAACCCACTAGGACCGTTGTTGAGAGTCGCCCACATTGACCTGATCCCGAATATAACCAAACTTCAACGCTCTGCTAGCACATGAACACCCCCTCAAAGAAGCAACCAGCTAAATTTATTTCCTTGTATATTACATCCACAAGAATCATAAACTCTAGGTCTTCCCAAAACCTGCACCTCAATCGATAAGGCGAAGTATAACACATATTAATCAAGTTCCTTGCTCGAATTACTCCTGATATTTTTTTTCTAAGTCATAAATAATCCACCAACGCATCGATAACCAGAAACGCACAAGCAGACAACCACGCGATCCAATCGTATACGGTGGGGCTCCCCCACTTAGCTTTAAGCTACTATCACATAATGTAGATCCCACAACGATTCCTCCTTCTCAATTAGCATGATCCCGTACCGTTAACCCGCCAAATTTCTTGAAGTCTTTTGTTAAGATTTTCATGAACATTCTGAATCATCAGTCACAATCATATATTCAACCTCTTACCGGGTAGCAAGTAGTATTCTTTGTAGAAACTTCATCAAAACCATGCAATCGCTAACTTGTTCACAGGAGATAACCCACATGTGGAATTCCATACCAACATCTCCCAACGACGCTGCACTGGTACAACTACCACGAAATCAGTAAACCCTCCTGAGCCCGTGCTCATCCACCAGCAGTACAAGTCCGTTCTTTCCCTATTGACATCCACTGAAAGTCCGGCAATACATTCCAAACTCGAAGTCTTGTTGCATCCCAACGATAATTAAGTTTTTACACCCCTCTTCATTTCAAGCAAACTTCTTTCTGCCATATTCAATGTTCCTCAGTGCAGTAGCCACCATCCCAAATAAAATCCTTAGACCTAGTCACTTTTCCACCATAATTCCCAAACAACTCTAAACTTTGTCAAGGCACGCGACTATCCTACCACATAATCCATATGCTAATCTGCCACTCTTACTTCGGTTAAACCATCTCCTTTAAGTAACTTTGCGACCTCTGTTTTTCATACTTGACCTGCTAGTAATTCAACCACCGCGAGACACCTTCCACCATGCCCTTTCTCATACTTCGCTGCCCAAATATTGCCCAAAATCAAATCCATACCTGTAGCACCTGAACTAATGAATTGCTGCCAACTCTAAACCTCCTAGAAGATCATCTTTCTTGAGCCATCAACATCAGAATTACCAATTCGATTTGAAACCGCTACACACTGTTACCTCTGACAACTGCTTCTTAGGCGCCACTTACCAACATCCTGCACCGAAGGCAAATCGAAGAAGACCATAACACCGGCGAACCTTAATGCATTCCCAACAAGGACGATGATACCACATCACAAATGACCATGCTCGAAAATACCAAGTCTCGTCACTTCGTCAACCAAACCTGGACATATATAGTCTGATTGCCTTTTCTCTACTAGAATTAAATGTTGAACCTCTAAATCACGAACTTGAGAAATTTTCCTTTCAAGTCATTCACTGCCTCGACACATAAACAAGCACCCTACCATTACACCAATATTGTACGATAACAATGCATAGATATCATAGCAATCCGTGCACAGTCTCGAAACCAAGGGAATACTAATACTGAGCCGAAACAACAGAATATCCTTCCGCAAGGCGACAATAATAGTCTACCCGAACACGCAGGAAAAAATATCCTGCACCACGTCTGTAGTACCATTGCAACTCCTCGACGCCCGATTGATAACAAGCGCCCCACGTCACGTAATATTGAGTAGGAAGAAAATAAAGGCACAAGCCTCAATGGAATCAAATGGCACGATTAGGAATCAAGAAGGGAAATGCTCCTAACAACCTTGTAGCCTCTTGAAGATAAGTACAGACATCTCCGTACCGATCCGCAAGAGTCTGCTAGACTTTCTCATGACTCGTGAGGCCTAAGTGAACCTAGCGCTCTGATACCAAGCTGTCACAATCCAAAATCCACTAAAGGTCGTGATGGCGCCTAACACCGCCATCAGGAAAGCCACCGATAATTGATCAACTTAATTACTCATTTTAGTGTTTTTGAAATCATAATTTTCCTTAATTAAATAGTGTGAAATAGAATTTACAGGGTAAATCATAATATTTACAAAACTACAATAACAAAGTACCCGTAGGAACCCCCAAAACCCGGTGTCACAAGTACATGAGCATTTTTTAAGGAATACAATAATAATACAATATCTGTCCAGAATGTAAATAAGACAGGATAAAATAAATAGTATGAGGGAGACTCGGTGGACTGCGATGCGTAGCTTGAGTTGCATCTCACATAAAGTCTCCTCAAAAGATGCGCCTACGTGTCAAGATGATCACCAAATGAACCTGTCAGATCCTGCATATTTAGTGCAGAAGTGCAACATGAGTACGTAAATCAATGCGTACCCAGTAAGTATCTAGTCTAACCCCAGAGAAGTAGTGACGAAGGGTCGACATCGAAACTTACTAGAGGTCTAATAAAATAATATGATAATTCATAACATATATGAAGTGCACAGTAATAGTGGAGTAAGTATGTAAATTTCATAATATTCCAATTTTTTTTTCTTTTTAAGTATAAATTTCTCGATCTTGTATTCTACCTTAAAAGCTCAGAAAATACCAAGTGTCAATATCAAATAAATAAGGAATACCATAAAATTCCAGGCATCAGTGGAAGGTTATCTCATGAATATTCGGGCTACTAGCGATATAACACATGATTCTGTCGAGGTCGTTCGACCCGATCCAGAATAATGCGTACACTGCCGAGGGTCGAGCGGCACGAACCATAGATGCATCTATTATACTGCCGAGGCATTCGGCCCGCTCCACAAGAAAAGTAAGGAAGTTACCGAATTACGAGACAATATTTACAATACAGTACATGAGCACAAAATGAATATAATCTTTATCGTTTCTCGAATAACTCGCCCACAACTCCAAGCGTTAAGGCTCGGCCTAGTACAAGTATATTTATTTCTAAATCAAATTCAGTTATAACTTTAATTAATTAAACCAGCAGAATGAGTTCAAATAATTCAAATAGTACATGATAAGGTCCTAAGTCTACCCGGACATAAACATGTTTTAGCTACGTACGGACTCTCGTCACCTCGTGAGTACGTAGCACCCTCAACTAGTTGCACATAACAATACATATCACCTAGGGGTAGTTTCCCCTTTACAAGGTTAGACAGGAGACTTACCTCGCTCTGAAGTTCCATAACCGGGCTCCAACGCCACTCAAACACCTCAACCCGATGCCCATCTCTTCAAAACTTGCCATAGATGATAAAAACCTCCACTTGAAGCTCTCCAAATATCATCCAAACCAAGAGAGAATGCAAGAAAAATGGCTAAATCCCGTCCTTAAAACAACACTGCCCAGCGACCATTTCGCATATGCAGAGCCAATGGTCGCTTCTGCAGCGTCGCTTCTCGGCTCCCTTCAAGCCCCTCAACCTCGGTATCTGCGGCCCCTTATTCTACACCTTCTCTTTTGCGATGTTTCATTCGCAGGTGCGGTTCCGCTTCTGCAGAATTCGACTGCATCTGTGGTCCCAGCCTCCCCCAGCAAAATCCACATCTGCACTTCAGTGGTCGCATCTGCAATCACGCAGGTGCGAAGAGCGACCTCTGCCCAATTCACTCCCAGCCGCTTCTACAGCAGGATCCACGCTTCTGCGATGTCGCTTCTGTGACCTAGCTTCCGCAAAAGCGATCGCACCAGCTGCCAGAAAAAACCCAACATTCCATTAGTCTAAAAATTGATCTGTTAACCATCCGGAATCCACCCCAGACCCTTGGGACCTTAATCAATTATACCAACGCATTCCAAAACACATTACGAACTTGGTCGAGGCCTCCAATCATGCCAAACAACATCAAAACTTTGAATCGGTGATTGAAACCTTTCTTTAAACTTTCAAACTTTTAAACTCCGACGAACGTGTCCGAATCATATCAAAACATTCCGGAATGATGCCAAACTTTATGCACAAGTCATAAATCTCCATGCAAACCTATTCCAAGGCTCGGAATCCCAAACGGACATCGATAATACCAAAGTCCACCTCAAACCAAACTTAAGAAATTCTTAAACCTTCAAAATGCCAACTTTCTATAATAAGCATCGAAATGCTCCCGGGTGATCCAATACTCAACCCAAACATATGTCCAACTTCAAAACCATCATATAAACCTATTGGAACCTTCAAATCCTGATTCTAAGGTCGTTTATTCAAAAGTCAAACCTTATCCAATTCTTCCAACTTAAAGCTTTCGAAACTAGAATTTTCTTTCCAAATCAACTTCGAAATTTCCGAAACTTAATTCGGACCACGCGTACAAGTCATAATACCTGAAGTGAAGCTACTCAAGGTCTCAAACTTGTGAACGACGCGCTAGAGCTCGAAACAACCGGTGGGTCGTTATAGTCCCTATTAGGCTGGGCCCTTCCTCATAAGCTTTTTTTTTAATAGAGAGGTTTCGCCCTTTCTAGCTCTTCTCCTCCATGCTTCAGTTGTCCCGTGCTGTCTTCCTCCAGTTGCCCCACCCAATAGCCAATAGGCCGAAAAAGGTTGTAGTTAATTGCCCTTTCCGTTATCACCAAATAAGAGACTACCATACACACTTTTTGCCTTATACTTTGACTATTAATTCATGTGCACAAATCTCCTTTACAAAGGAAAGTGGGAAAGTCATCTTTGCAAACAAAGTCCTTCTTATACTATGGCATCTTGTCCAAAGTGAGCGGTCATGTAAACCCTTTGTCTATTCGGCTCTTTCCTTTAATAAGAACAATCTAAATGTGACACTTTCACGATGAAATACCGAGAATTTTTTATACTAGAGTCCCCCAGGAAATTAAGCCAGATCGACTATCGAGGCATTTCTATTCCTTCAAGTCCTACAACTCTAAATGTGCTTATTCCTTCGACACCTTTCCATGGAAACAGGGGGAAAATGGGTTATTCAGCATCAACCTAAGCCCGCTTATTCCGACTAAGTGATCCATTGGCGAAAAGAGGGCCTTCCTCCTTCTTGCTTGAAGCTCTGTCGAAGAAGCATTTTATTCCGAAAAGGCTTAGGGCTAGGCTAAACCTCCCTCAAAGCCATGAAGTCACAAAGCTCTTATTCCAAGACTTGGTGATATAGAAAGGCCCTTAATAGTCACACGTAATCTATGAACAAATAAATACAGACACTTTGACCATGCTCATAGCCCTCTTCAATTTTCATTAGTCTCGTACATACTAAATCGCCTAATACTATGTGTTGTATAGAAAAAAAAAATAGTTAAAAACTAATGATTATATACATGTGTAAGTTCACAATTTATTTCTCTGAAATGTCTCTAAAAACATAAGGCATAATAAAATGACAAAATGGGTAGCAAAGTACAAAAAAACATAACTAAAAGTTTCAATAAAACTCTGCCTAATTCACCCAAAAATTATAAGCAAGTGCCAGATAAAATGACGATGAATATGAACGAACCATGATATTCCTTTAAACTTCACTTTATCTGTTCATAAGACAAAATTTAGATGGATAAAACTTAAATTGCTAGGAGAATCTTCAAGTTCACTAAATATTTTACAATCTATTACTGTTTACTTATCAATTTAGTTTGAGATAGCAAATTTAGGGATGAAAGTTTTTAATTGAGCTTGTCTTATGACAAGATCTTTCCTCATGTTATATGGACAAAATAAAAAATAACACGTAAAATTAGAAAAATTCATAGTCAAGTCAAAAATAAATGGAAAAAAACCCACAAGATAATTCATTGGTTTGCTGGAAAAACATTTCATTGGTTGGAGGCCACCAACTTTAACTTACGTTTAAAGTACATGTAGTAGTTTACCTGTTAGACGTTGGTTTGGAGTCAACATTAACATGTATAAAATACGTTCCTTATGTGTATGTCTACGTACAAAAAAATATTAATATTATAAGTGAATTATTTAATTTATATAAGGTAAATTTATTTATTGATTTTAACATCCTAAATAATAGGATTTTACATAGTTGTTCAACAAGGAAAGATTCAAAATACAAAGTTTTAGTTTATTTTAGACTCTTAATGTTTGAAAATAATTAAATGACTATTCCTAAATATTACGAAAATAATTAAAGAACTATACCTATATATTACTAAAATAACTTAAATTATTATTTTATCCAATGTGAAATTAATTTTCAAAGGGTAAAAAAGAAAACGACATTTCGCTAAGGATCTTCGTGCTTTTAATATAGTATAGATAAAAAAAAAATACATTATCTATTTGTAGACATTCTATTGGTCCTAAGCTATAATCCAAAATATATACAGCTATCTGTAGGGCAAAGTGCAACAATAGTCACTTTTAAGCCCGCTATTTAAAATTTATCCACACTTTATAATGTACTTAAAGATTTACCAATTCACCCGAACTTGAACACTAAGTATCTCGTTCAAGACTTAATGTCCTAAATTTTTGAGCCGCTAATTTAAAAT
Source organism: Nicotiana obtusifolia (assembly GCA_002018475.1). Classification (NCBI taxonomy): domain Eukaryota; kingdom Viridiplantae; phylum Streptophyta; class Magnoliopsida; order Solanales; family Solanaceae; genus Nicotiana; species Nicotiana obtusifolia. The sequence goes on from MCJB01049351.1 coordinate 11,917, forward strand.
TAGGACTAAGTGTCCTGAATTTTTGAACTACTAATTTAAAATTCAGGACATAGGATTCGAATTTCAAGATACAATTTTCGAGCTTTATGACACGATGTCTTGAAGTTTGAATTTTGAGATTCGTGTCGTGAAATTTGAGCAAAATTGACTAATTTTTAATATATTATAAATTATGAATATATTTTAAAATCATACTTAAAATGATTACATGATGTCATTTTCAACTATTTGGACCCTATACACTCATGTACGGTAATGTACTATTTGTGTAATTGCTGATATATCCGTTAGTGACTGGGTCTGAAAGAATAGATGATCTGACGGCTAAAGTTAATAGAACAGTGCTTGATCCAATAGCACATGCATCTCCACGTATTCCACCAAAATTGTTGCATCTTCCATTAGATTAAATCTTATGGTGTTAAAGGTAAAATCTGATTTTGGATCCTAAGGTGTGAAAGTTTCCACGTGTCCCACTCATTTATACAGATGAATTAGATACCAAAGGCCTAGTCTCTTGTACTTTGCCAAACTTTGGAAACGTATCCTTAGGTCCATTTTTCTTCTTCGTTGGTCTTTGTTATGTGAATCCTTGAGATGTTGAGAATTACGAGAGAGAAAATCATGATATGTAATTCCAACGCCTTTTTATTTTTGAATATTGAACAGTGATATTAAAAGTTCAATTAGTATAATTCCTTTCCCAGCACCATTTTCGAATGGTTGTAAATGAAAAAGGACAGATCTGAAATTCCTGCACAAATACCCACAATGATGGAAAATCACACTTGACGGCGTAGTTGTAGATCTATTAAAGCAGAAGAAGTTTCCCAAATTCCAAAATGTTTGACGCATTATAATTGAAGAATTACTTCTCCCAAGACTCATCGTATTCCTGAGTTGAGGTATTACTTAATTATTTTACCATGATGTTGAGAAAATACTCCATTCGTTACACAACTCGGAGATAATTTTGATTGGAGGGTACACCTAGTGGAAGAAGGCTACACTAGATTATTATGAAAGTTATTTTGATCATCTTTGAAGTAAAAAAGTCAGTACACACCACAAAACTTAAAAGTAATAAATAATTTGCTATAACATAATTATATAGTGGTGATTTTTAAAAAATCAACATTATCAACATATATAACATAAGTCTTTGAAAGAAATTACGGACTTTACATTTTGTCCGAGTTCCTAATTACAGAGGGTATGGTGAGGAATTAAGATGCTCGAACCAAACTTTGGTTCATTTTAATTAATTTTCGACCATCTTATCTTCTTCGGAACATCAACTCAGGTTTCATATGTGCCAATATACCATCAAGTCCCAATTTGAAATAAAATCAACTTAAATCGCCAAAAGTTAGATCTCTTTTAGCCCCTTCTTTTAAATACTGTAATAGTTAAAGTAATGAACCTATAAAACACGCAACTCATACTGAGCATTAAATGCGAGAACTCAGGTGTTTAATGGCTAAACGGAAGTCAGATCTAGATAATGTGTCACTCTTTTGATTTGTAAGGCTATCGACATGCAAAAGTGCTGAAATTTTGACAAAAATGCTGAACCAACAGTTCATGCAATTGGTGGATGGTGGGACCCTCTCACTCTTTTAGAATGTGGATAGGACCAGAAAATAACTTCAATTGAAATAAGCAGGACCAGAATGTGAATATGGACTTAAAAATTGTAATTTTTGTAAAAAAATAGTACTACGAGGGAAGTTGAAAAAAAATAGAATTTAGAATTTGAAATTATGTTAGGATATGTATTTTACTTGAAAAATATTACTATTTTGTGAGTGGAAAAAAAAATGGTCAAAACCACTTTGAAATTTGAAAAACTCATTTTTAAAAAAATTTTAAAAACTTATAAAATTTTGATGGACAAGCACATTTTATAAAAAAAAAAATTAAACGGGACCTAAATACCAACCCTTTAGCCCCAGAATTAATACGTGTGATTTGCAAACGTCATGAAACACCACGTAAGCAATGACGTCATGCGAACAAATTTAAGATGAGGTGATCTGCAATTATAACATATTATGGCAGCCTATAAATCCTGGGTATAATTTAATTTTCTTTATACCAGACACAAAGTTGCAAGAGTTTAATTTTCTTTGTCCGTCTCACAAGTCACAAACCACAATGGTAGGCAAAAGAAATGAGCCTCATGTCATATTTGTACCTTACCCAAGCCAAGGTCACATCAACCCTCTTCTTCAATTTGCAAAACGCTTAGCCTCCAAAGGTATCAAAGCAACTTTAGCCACTACTAAATACACAGTCAAGTCTATTAATTCACCCAACATCTCAGTTGAAGCAATTTCAGATGGATTTGACGAAAGTGGCTTTTCCCAAGCCCAAAAGGCAGAGTTATATCTCAAATCATTCGAAGAAAATGGCTCAACAACACTATCAGAAATAATCGAAAATTATAAGAATTCGACACATCCAATAAGCTGCATTGTTTATGATTCCTTTTTACCATGGGCTCTTGATGTGGCTAAAAAACATGGGATTTACGGAGCTGCGTTTTTTACAAATTCGGCCACGGTTTGTGCAGTTTTTGCTCACATTCATTATAAAACATTTTCATTGCCGGCAAAGATTGAAGAAAATGAGCCTTTGCTATTGCCTGGTTTGCCTAGTTTGTACCCAATTGATGTTCCTGGATTTATTAGGGAGCCTGAAAGTTACCCGGCCTACTTAGCCATGAAAATGAGTCAATTCTCCAATGTGGAAAATGCTGATTGGATTTTTGATAACTCCTTTCAAGAACTTGAAGGAGAGGTACGTCTTCAATATATCACTATGTCCTAGCACTACTTCATTAATGGGTGGAGGCATCATAAATTTTGTTGCATCTTAATAATTGGTCTCGTTCCTTTTTTACTTTATCATCTTTTATGGGGCCATTTAGTTTTTCGCATATTCTCTACACCTAATTCTATTTATAATGATCAAATTAATAAATCTTGTACATATGTATATAAATGATTTAGTGTAAGTACTTATGTAGATTTAGAAACCAAATGAAGAATGTCATGAACAGATGCTGGATTTTGGATTTAAGTTTTATGGGTTTTATATTTAAGATGTTAGAATTTAACCTATTATTTTTTTTAAGTTATGGGTTCATGTTGTTATTTATTGCAATACTAGTGAATTTTGACAAATTAATATTATGCTTCGCTTTAAAAGTACTGTTCAGTTAAACCTGCTGTCGATACATTGCATTCGCCTCTGATCACGAAAGGCTAATTTGCACAAATAGCCACATTTGTGAGCTTGTATTTAGAAGTTATAGACTTTTTCAGAACTAGACCAATTGTTTGAAGTTTAAAAGTGGCCATCTGGTTTGAAGTACAAAATTCAGATCGTGAGTCTAATTTTTGTTAATACTGACCAAAATTTTAAATTAATACCACAAAAGTGGCCAGTTAGCGGAAATAACACGAATGCTACCAAGTTCAAACGTTGAATTCTTGTTAGAATAGTAAGATGAAGAACAAGTAAGTCATGGTAAAAAGAATTTCTTTGGCTTTAGAATATTATCTAATTAAAAGAAGTGAAAAAGTAGGAAAGAATGTATTTGATGATGTTACTTAAAACTTTTATTTTTTGGCGTGTAAAATTTCAGATAGCAAGGGAAGTTTCTGAGATTTGGCCAGCAAGGTTAATTGGACCAATGGTGCCATCATCCTATTTAGATGGCAGAATAGAAGGTGACAAAGGGTATGGAGCAAGTCTATGGGAACCCCTTAGTGAAGAATGCCTCAAATGGCTAAAAACAAAGCCAAGTAAATCAGTAATCTACATTTCTTTTGGTAGCATGGTATCACTCACACCAAAACAAATGGAAGAAATGACATATGCTTTAATAGACAGCAACATGAATTTCCTTTGGGTTGTAAGGGAAACCGAAAAATGCAAATTGCCTAAAAGATTCATAGAATCCACAAATGGAAAAGGGTTAATCGTGTCATGGTGCAATCAGTTAGAAACGCTAGCAAATCAAGCCATTGGTTGCTTCGTGACTCATTGTGGTTGGAATTCGACTCTTGAAGGACTGAGCCTTGGCGTGCCAATGGTGGCAATGCCACAATGGTCTGATCAAATGACGGATGCTAAATTTATAGATGAGATTTGGGAAATTGGTGTGAGGCCTAAGTTGGATAAGTTTGGGATTGTTAGAAAAGAAGAGCTATTGTTTTGTTTAAAAGAAGTAATGGGAGGGGAGAGGAGTTATGAGATTAGGAGAAATGCAAGAAAATGGAAGAACTTGGCTAAGAAAGCAATTAGAGAAGAAGGTAGCTCGGATAAGCCTCTCAACGAATTTGTGAACAGTCTTAATCTAGCATGCCAGATGAAGAAATACATGAAATAATTCTTGATTGCCTTCCAATCATAGTCTTATTTGTTTGTACTCTTTCTTTTCATGGTTTAGCTCAATAGATAGCAATGTTGTTTGATTGTAGAATCTTGGAAATTTCTGAGTTTACAGGAAGTAATTTATTCAAGTTTTAGAAAAGAGCAATTACTCAAAGTCACTACAGTATCAAACAGGGCCAGATGTGGCAAAGAAAGTTCTATAAATTTCGTTATATAGTAGCTAAAAGTATATGCACAATGACATTATTTTTTGATAATTTCAAAGTGAGTCCGAGAAGTTTAGTAGCCTTATACTGTTCGTTCGTTCAAACAGGGCCAGATGTTGACTTTAATTTCAATTTGATTTGACTCAGTTTGGTTTATTTGATTTTCCTTAAACAGCAACCTTAGTTGTCGTAAGTGACTAATCCTTGTATTCCATCAGCCACTCATAGAATAACAACATTTGTCTTATACTCTAATGTCGCTTTCAACATTTTATTAATTAGTCCGATCCTTAAGCTATATTAATAGCGAAATAGAATTTAATTTCTTTATTATAGGGACAGTTCGTAAGTTTCATTTTCATACTAACCAAACAAAAAGAAAAAAGGTTAACGAAATATGTTTTTCACTGGGTATTTAAAAGCGATGTAGAAGACAACATTCAAATCTCCACAAAACTCAACTAATTCTGACATGAATTTATCATGTGCACCACCGTCAATTATTGTATCCTAAGGGAGAAGGGTGAATTGGTGATAACCCCTCAATTTGTCGACTGCCGACCAACATGTGCCGTTTCCTACTACCTTTAGTGGGATTTACGAGTCCAAACTAATCGAAATTCTCATACGAATATTCAGTATCCAGTGCAAAAAGAAAAATTAACATCGGTGACAATATATAATAAGAATTGATAAATATTTGATTTTATATTATATTTAGCAAAACAGCCCAAAAACGTTGGCATTGTATAGCTAAATTCAAAAAAAACGTACAACCTACTTATTTTATCTCCTCGCAACCCCAGCTCTACCTCTTTTTGGCGCTCCCTCTTCCTCTCTCCCCGGCTCCCCCCATATTTCTTCTTCTAACTCTCCTCTCTCATGGTTTAGGGAGCCTGATTATACGCAAAATTGTTATTCTTTTCATAACAGAAAAACAATTTTGCTTATTTTTTTCCATCTTTTGTCTCTCCTTTTATTTTATTTTTTTCTTCGAAAAAAATATCTTTTCTGATTATACTCTTTCTACAACCAAAAACCCTAGTCCATTCTACAAAGGTATATGCTTCTGCTTTTTTGTTTTTTGATTCTCACGCTGTTTTTGGCTGATGAGTAAATTGCAAATTTAATTTATTCTCAAAATTTCAACAATTTTGTATTATTCACAAAGAGGTATCTGTTGGTATTTTTTTGTATATCACAATGTATACTTGTGTGTATCCTATCGTATATCATGATATATACCTTATACATCCCTAACATATATATCAATGAATCTGTAGATATATATTTGTGTATATCCACAAGAAATTATGTGTTATACATTCAGATATACAAAGAAGAAAATATATATATATATATATATATATGTTTTGATATAAACAAAGAAGAAAAATAAAGTTGTGATAAACATTTTGGTATACACATTATTTGATGTGATATACAAATAATGCGATTATTTTTATGTTATATACTCCCTCTGTTTCAATTTATGTGAACCCATTTGATTGAATATGGAGTTCAAGAAAAGAGAGAAGACTTTCGAATTTGTGGTGTAAAATTAAGCACATGTGTTTTGTGTGGCTATAAATCATTGCGTAAAGGTAAATTATTTCCAAATAGGGAAATGGGTCATTCTTTTTGACACAGACTAAAAAGAAAATAGGTCTATATGGAAAGATCAATTAATGGCATGTATTAAAAAAGAACAATTAACCTAAATAGTCGCATACTTCTTATACTAAAAATAGCTGGTGAACATATAATTATACAATAACAACAACAAGAAGTCCAGTGAAATTCCACAAGTGAGAACTGGGGAAGTTAAAGTGTACGTAAATCTTACCCCTACCTAATGAAGGTAGAGAGGCTGGTGAATATATAATTATATATAAAAAATATATAATTGTATATAATGAGTGTTATATTTATGTATATCGGTGAAAAAGCTAAATAGTAAATCCAACTGAATATTTGTGTAATGATCCAGGGGGCTTCGACTATCAGACCCTATGGACCAAAGGTTGGGCCTTCTTCTAACTAATAGCCCGGCCCACTATAGATAGACTTAAATTGTTTGTTTGCATGGATAATTATCTTTTATCACTACTATTGGGATACATGCCAGTATGTCCTATCAGCATAGCATATGTATCGACTCACCCAATCAACCAAAACTTATGTTTTCTTTATACTGATAACCTTTCAAGTTCGCCGAATACTAGATAGGCAGTAAAAAATGTCTTGTATGAAATAATTTAAGAGCATCACTTTAGACTTGGATTGCAAATTATAAGTTGTAATTCAAGAACAATAGACTAGTCAGTCATGAAAACTGAAACTTTGACACTAAAGTTCAACCCTACGAAATTAAACGTCTCTATGCAAGGACCCGCACAGGATTAACTTTTTACATCAGAAAGATCAAAGCACATGTTCTCACCCTTTTTCTCTTTTTTTTTTTCTTTTTCTTTGGGTGGTAGTAAAACAAACTTGGAAAATAGAAAATACAAGATTGAGTACTAATTAAGGTCCTATGTAACAACAAAGACTATCACAAACAAGTTGAGGTCGACAAGTTGAGGTTGACGATTATATGAATTTTCACGTCTCTATTTAATTAAGGGCATTTGGTCCTGTTGCCATGAGTAGTCATATCTGTATAGCATTTGCCGCACACTTGTCTATTACCAGAAGTGCCAGGAGGAACACATTTGCACCTCACACAACAAGTCCCACAGGCTCTGGTGCATACATTTGGCCTTGAGTGTGAGCTGCATCTCACTTTGCACAGTCCTCCACAATCTATTCCCAACAAAAAGAGCTATCAAAACTCAAGTTTCTCTTCTTGTTCTATTCCTTTTTAATTGAAACAGATTGAGAAAATTGATGCTTACCTACATATGGTAAGAGCCTCCTGTTAGCTCCTTTCACCACCTAATAAATATTTGCACATAAAATGTAAAACAACAAGGTAAGAGAAAAATTATTCATACTTAAAGTTCATCCACTTTGTTGTTAAGAAAATAACTATTGGCCAAACTCAACCATAAAAGGCAGCTCATGATGTAAGTATTCAAACTCAATTTTAGAAGCTGGTTAGAGAGGGTTTTTCAGAAATTATATAATGAAATAACAACCATGTCCACAAATTAACGTAGACATCCTAAACATTTGAAGCGTGAATAATGTAAAATGAGGGGCTTACATTAGTAAATCAAAAAGACAGATGGCCAAGCTTTGATACTATGATAAGTAGGTGAGTTTTGAACCTAACTCAACCTTAAAAAATAATTTTGGTGCATTATAATTCATTTAACCACGACACATAACTTATCTTGAATTGATTTTTTATTTTTTAGGACAAAAATTTATGCCGTTTAGTTGAAGTATCAATTTTTGGTTAAATGATGGAAAAAGAGTAAAGAAACACCTGAGTTTGGTTTTCTTCAATATCAATATCAGAAGAGACCTGGAAAGAAAAGAATATTAGACTAGTTCCACAAAAAATATTCCAAGAACGCAAAATCATATGGGAGTTGGGTGAATGGTTTAAACTTTACATGAGCAAGTAGGCAGAAGAGGAAGAAGATGACAAGTAGAAGCAATCTTGAATTCATTTTTGTTGAGTTTTTGAATGAGACAGAATGTTTCCTTGGTCTTTGCCCAAGTTTCTTTGTAGTTTGGGATGTGACTACTTTGGGACTTTTTTTTTTTTTGGGTGTAAGAAAATCAGTGCCTGCATTTTATAGGAATCTCGTGATGTAATTGCCCCTACTTTTACTTTGAATAACAGCTTATTCATGCACCCAACATGGATCCTCAAAGTGGAACAGTCAATCCTCGTCTTCCCTACTTTTCTTTTTCTTCTTTTGTTGTTATTCACTTCTTTTATCTTATTTATATCGTAATTTATTTTTTTTGGGTAACAGAATATGGTGGCACTCCTTATTTTTCGCTAAATATGGATAATTGTTTATAGCAAATATGATTGCCAACTTCAAAAGATATATAGTAAGTACTAATTTATTACTTAACTACAATTGATTATATAATGGTGATGGTATTAAATCTACTTATACTCTATATTTATAGAAGTTCGTTAGGAGTTTTGTATCTATTAACTTGATCAAAAAACTTACCAGAGTGCTGAACATATAGCATTAGTTGTCTCTTAATTAGCACATACAACTTTACATGTAGGAAATGCTACTCCAATTATGTGAGTTCAAGCTAAGGTTTCCAACAAACTTTTGGTGTTAAAAGAGTAGGAAGGTGACCATGAGAATTTGAAATTCGAATTACTGACCAGAAATTTAGAAATTTATTATCGATTATATGATTCATTTTATTATTTACAAAACGTGATTTACATTAAGAAGATTTTTCATAATTAAACTGTTTTTAACATTTGAATGTAAACCTACGATAAGCCTTGTCCTTTTGGTTCTTAAGAATAAAGTGGAGAATAGTAATCTGCCTTTAATTTGTTTCTATACTATTGCTTGGCCAATTTTTGAAGTTTCAGTAGGCTCGAAACTCGAAGTATGGTCCTGAGAACAGGACTGAGGCAGAATTTAAAAGACAATAGACAACAAATAATGTTGATGATGTGCCATGCCTAGCAAAGATTCAATGTACAGCTGGTGTATTAGAAACTTTACCAAGTGTCCATCACTACATTTTTTGGTAGGTTGCATTTTGGGAATATTTGTTGTCTCCAATTTACTTATTTTTAATTTGAACAAAAGGGAATATGAAAGCCTGTAACATATTTGAGCAGGAGACACTTAGTTCTATTTGGTTGACGTAATAGTTATGCCAGGATTATTTATGCGATAGACTAATAAAAGAGGAATTGATATGCGATCAGTAACGACGTAGGAATTATTTACTTTAAAGATTATTCTATTTTGTACATTCTATTTCACCTAAGATAATATGATATTTCTGCATCACTTGTGACTGTAGTAGCAATACAGAGTTTACTAAACGCAATCAAACGTTGGTTATCACAGATCATTTTTTTCTTGTATAAACAATTCAACATTTTATTATTTAAGTAGAATTTATGTTGAGATTAATTTTGATACTGAGGTAAACCAAACACGCTCTAGGAAATAATGTGATGCTCCCAATGTGCAAAGCTATTTCATTATTATTTCAGTATAGCCGTGAAAGCAGCTATTAATACTTGCGTTGGAGTAGATTATCTATATCACATACATTCTTTGAAGGTATGACCCTTCCCCGGACCTTGTACGAATGCGGGACGTTTTGTGCATCAAATTGTCTTTTTTTTTCCCTCAGTATAGCGCAACATTGTGGTCTAATTTCTAAAAAGATGTTGATTTACTTGAAAATGTACTCTAAAATCTGAAAAGGGAGACAAGTTGGAGAAGTGCCAGCTACAATCCATTTGTTTTCCTCATAAATTGAAGTCTGCTAAGCAGGAGAAGAATTCAGTCACTGTGCTATTGATTTCTTTCCTTTTTCATCCCTTCAAATCACCATCCATCCAACTAAGAATTTGAAAAGATAAGAAGAAAAAGAACAAAGAGTGGACCATGCAAATCAAAAGAAGACACTAAAAACCCCGTAGTGATCTAATGTTTGAGCTGGAGGCTACTGAAAATCTGCACTGCTACTAGAAAAGGAGGCAGTACAAGGAACCAAAAAGACAAAAGTCATCATCCCAGTTTGATAAGTTATATGCCATTGTGTTTTGATGATTTAATAAATTATATATGAGAATCAGATAGGAAATCTGATACAAAGCCTCAAAGTGCTCGGGACAACAAGTCACATGTCTGGCACAAGTTCCAATGATATCAGTCAAAAGAATTGTAGAGGGAACATATGGCTATCAGTTCCTCCGGTCACAATACAAGTCCACTCCTCACAGCTGTTAAAGTTGCTGCACTGTTACACTGCACACGCAACAGTGCAACAGTCACTTTTTGGAGCATGTTGTGTACCGGATACTTGCTTACATCATCCCAATGACCTCACTTATATATTACCAACATGAGGCAAGGGAAAACACACACTTGCAAACCCTAAATCATTAATTCTCTATCAAGTGTGTAGTCGCATTCATTCACTCCAAAGCTTGAAGAACAAAGTAGCAACAGAACAAAGGACCAGAACCCAGCACTGAGTTCATTGTGTGTCCTTAGTATTGTTGTGTCTTTGTTAATGTTATTCACTTGTAATTCCTACTCAGCTTAGTTAGAAGCATCTTGTAGGATATCTTTGTAAACCATAAACCTTGTGTTTGTGTTTGACTAGAGTTAGTCAAAGTGATGAGCTTTGTAATAGAGTTATTACAAAGAGGCTTGAAATAGAGTTATTGCAAGTAGGTGAGAGATTAAGAGTTTAATTCATAGGTTACAATAGGTTGTAATCTAAAGTTGCTTGATTATTGAAATTGAAATCCTACGACTGTAGCTCGTGGTTTTTAATCCCATGAGCTGAGAGCTTTCCACGTAAAATATTGCTGTGTTATTTACTTACTGTTGTGTGTGTGTGTGTTTTGTAGGAACTGATAGAGAACCAGGTTTTTATACAGTTTGGTGGACTCTTAGTTCATATCAATTGGTATCAGAGCAGGTTCTTTCTATAAGACTAACACATAGAAAGGATCCATATGACTTCTCCACCAACCTTTAAAGAAGGTCAATCAACCTACAGACCACCAAGATTCAATGGACAATACTACGGCTAGTGGAAGACAAGAATGCATGATTTTATCATGGCTGAAGATTCGGAGCTTTAGGATGTCATTTGTGATGGACCCTTCGTCCCTATGAAGACCATTGGCGAGATAGCAGTGACAGTCCCAAAGACAAGGAAGGAGTACAATGATGCCGATCGCAAAGCTATAGAGAAAAATTTTCGAGAAAAGAAGATCCTCGTCTATGGAATTGGACCAGACGAGTACAACAGAACCTCAGCTTGTCAATCTGCCAAGGAGATCTGGGAAGCTCTCCAAACCGCACATGAAGGAACAAGTCAAGTCAAGCAGTCAAAGATCGACATGCTCACTACTGAGTATGAACTCTTCAAGATGAAGGATGATGAGTCCATTCAGGACATGCATACTCGCTTTACTTCCATCATCAATAAGCTTCATTCTCTAGGAGAGATCATTCCAAGGAACAAATTGGTTAGGAAAAAATACTCAGTATGTTACCTGATTCTTGGGAGAGTAAAGTCAATGCTATCACGGAGGCAAAAGATCTGCAAAAGCTGACGATTGACGAACTCATTGAAAATTTGAAGACTTACGAAATGAAGAAGAAGAAGGACCATGAAAGAAGAGAACCCAAAAAGGAGAAGAACCTGGTTCTCAAGGCAGACAACAGTGACTCAAGTGGTGATGATGCTGACATGGCCTATTTGACAAGGAGGTTTTAGAAAATAGTTCGTAGAAATGGAGGTATTCCAAAAAAGGGCAGCTCTAGCACCAAAAGGCTATGATTGCTGTCACAAATACAGGAAGCCAGGATATTTCATCAAAGATTGTCCTCTCTCCAAGCAAGACCAGTACAAGCATACAGACAAGACGACCAAGAGGAACTCGGTTCCTGACAGGAAGTTCAAGAGAAGAGATGCTGCTAACAACGTTGTGAAACAAGCTCTTGCTGTATGGGGAGATTCCTGTAGTGAATCTGAGGGAGATGATGAACAAGGTGACACCTCCATGATGGCCGTTGAAAGCGAAGAAACTGAATATGACTCCATCTTTACCGTGAGGGAAAAATCTGATGAGGATAAAGATGATGTTGACAATGAGTAAACTTTCAAGACGTTCAAAGAAATTTGAAGTCTTACTCTCAAAAGAAGCTTGTATCTTTAGCAAATGTCCTGATTGATGCTTACCATACCTTATCAATGCTAAAAATATTTTAACTGTGGAATTAAGAGAGCTAGATCATGAGAGAAATGATTTACTAGTCATAGTTGTTGATTTAAAAGAAACCATTGAGGATTTAAAGAATAAAAAGGATGTTCTAACTGAGAAATTGAAAAGGTAGAGCACGAGAGAGATGACTTATTGGTAGTAGTTGTGGATCTAAAGGAAACAGTGGAGGAATTAAAAGGGGAAAATATTTATGTGAAAGCTTCAATATAAAACCGCATGAACCCTTCAAAAGATAAATAAGTGGCGAGTGAGGCACACCTTAAACTTGAAAATGAACTCAAAATGGTAAAATTGAGTCTGTGCTGAATTTTAAAGAAATAGACAACTTCAGGAAGATCTAAGCAGGGTTAAAAATGACCTAGATAAATCTCTAAAGTAGACCTGGACTTTTGATATAATCACTTGTATGTATAAAAGTAATGGGGGAACAGGCAGGGAATTAGGTTCCAAAAGAAAAGGGCTCCTTACAACCCACATAGCAAGTATGTTATTGTCCCTGATAATTGACTTGGCATTCATTGTGGTAGCACTGGTCATTTCAAAAATTCTTGTCAAGCTAGATTTCAGTCCCAACAGAAAAATAAAATTTTTGTTGACAAAGTATCTACTGCTAGGGAATTTGGTCCCAACATTAAAAAACGTGTGATGCCTGCTTGGGCAAGAAGAAGTTTATTTCGCCCTTTCCCTTACTACAAGGGCCCAAACTTGTTTGGGTTCCTAAGTCTAATATATGATTTTCTTATGTAGGGAGCGTTGAAGGGAAGCAGCCAAGGATGGTATATGGATAGTGGCTGCTCTAAACATATGACTGGAAGTATTGATGATTTTCTTTCACTCAAAACCCTACAAGGCGGGAGTGTGTTCCTTTGGCAATGGCAAAAAGGGATACATTCTTGGAGCTGAAAAAATTGGGAAGATACTCAGTCACTCAATTGAGAATGTGTATTATGTGAACAGCCTGAAATACAGCATGCTGAGTGTCTCTCAAATCTGCGACAAAGGAAATAAAGTAGAGTTCTTATCAAAGTCTTGCACAGTCACCAATCTTGTGACTGGTGAAGTGGTTCTGGTGGCGAAAAGATTCAAAAACATCTATGTTGCTAACTGTGAGTCTCTAAACAGTGGAGATCTTACATGTTTGAGTACTGTTGATGATGATGCTGAACTGTGGCACAGAAGATTGGGACATACAAGTTTCTCCTTGTTGAACAAACTAATCAAGAAGGAACTGGTTCGTGGGCTGCCAAAATCAAAGTTCAAGGATCACAAAGTGTGTGATGCATGTGTGAAAGGAAACCAAGTCAGGTCCTTCTTCAAGCCAAAGAAGGAAGGAAGCACTTCAAGGACACTGGATCTTCTCCATATGGATCAGTGTGGACGTATGAGGATGCCAGCAGAGGAGGAAAGAATTACATCTTTGTCATTGTAGATGACTACTCCAGATTCACATGGACCTTGTTCCTCATAACCAAGGATGAAACTTTTTCAGTATTTGCGGCCTTTGTGAAGAACATTCAAGTGAAAATAAGCCATAATATTGTGAGCATAAGATCTGATCATGGTACCGAATTCGACAATGCAAAATTTGACAAATTATGTGCTGAAAATGGTATTGGTCATAATTTTTCAGCTCCTGGAATACCCCAACAAAATGGTGTTGTGGAGAGGAAAAATAGGACTCTTGAAGACATGGCAAGGACGATGCTAATTAACAGTGGTGTACCAAAGAGCTTTTGGGTTGAGGTAGGGAACATTGCCTGCTATTTGATAAACAGGTACATGATCAGGTCCCTCCTAAACAAGACCCCGTATGAATTGCTAAACGGGAGAAAACCCAAGCTGACTTATCTGAGAATATTTAGTTGTAAATATTTTGTTCTCAATAATGGTAAGGAAGCAATGGGAGACAAAAGTGATGAAGGGATCTTTCTCTGATATTCTTCACAAAGCAAAACATATAAGGTCTACAACAAAAGGACTCAGTGTGTCGAAGAAAGCATACATGTAATCTATGATGAATCACACCACTTAAGCAGAAAAGATTTGCATGATAAGAATGATCAAGACGGAAAGCATTCAAAGGTTCCTGAAGAAGTGATTGAGATGGCAAACAGAAAGGAAGGTCTGATGAGTCAGGTTAATGAATTTAATGAAGAAGATGCAGCAGAACCTCCAGCTGATTCAAAGGAATCTGGTTCCTCCATTACAGTAATCGAAGTAGAAAACAGAGCTGCTGATGCAATGTAAGAAACTCCTGATGTTGAGAAGAGAAGTGTCACTCACTCTTCAATGGATGCTAATGATGGATCCCACTTAGAAGAACCTGGGTCTTCTCACCATGAGACTCAGGTGTCTAATTGGAAGCATAAAAGCTCACATCCTCTCCAGAATGTAATCACCCCTTTTGATTCAGGAATTCAAACTAGATCAAAGAAAAGAGGCGTGTTTTCTTTCTCAGCCTTCTTGTCTCAAATTGAGCCCAAAAATATCAAGGAAGCATTGAAATATGCTAGATGAATTGTTGCTATGCAAGATGAACTCTATCAATTCGAGAGGAACAATGTGTGGCACCTAGTTTCCCGACCTTCAGATAGAACTGTTATTGGAACCAGGTGAGCGTTTAGAAACAAGCTTGATGAGTTTGGAAATACAACAAGAAACAAGGCCAGGTTGGTGGTTCAAGGTTATAATCAAGAAAAAGGAATTGACTATGATGAAAGGGGTGTCAATGAATATTTAAAAACTGATTAAACCGGCCGAACTGAACCGATTATTAAGTTTATTTTAATAAAACTATAAATTTTTATATAAACTTATAACTGTACCGATTAATAGGGTAAGTTTTTAATTTTGTAAAAATAAACCGGAAAAATGTCGAACCGTACCGAATATCATATAATTATAAGTTTAAAACTAACAAAGCATTAAGTTGTTTTCTTGGGTCTCGGGATTATGGAAATAGCTACAAGTGACCAAATAATTAATATACAAAGTCCCAACTTCCAAACATATTCTACTACTCATATCAAAACTAAATTATTTCTAACATCTTGAGTAGCCAAGCCACTAGTTATTGCAGCGAACTTCAGTAGCAAGCCAAAATGTATTGGATATCTTTCCTCTCGTATGATTTAGATTTCTCTTGTTGGATACTTATAATTTAATAAGCTCTATTTTTGAGTCCCTACTTCATTTGTATCTTTCCACTCGTATGATTTATGTTTCTCTTGTCTTTGCTTAATTTATTTTACACTACCATAGAATAGTGACATGAATCTCTATTCTGAACATCTTTCATGTTCTTATGATCATCACTTTTAAAATAGTAAAAATGTCTAGAGAGTTTTTCCAAAGTCATATGCAAGTACACATTATCGCATTCTAACTTCGACTAGCGACTCTTGCATGACATTTTTAAAAAAATACCGAGAAGTTAACCGAACCGTAACAATACCGAAGAGAAACCGAGATGATTAGTACGGTTTCTACAAGTCTAATTTTAGTTATACAAAATGAAATAACCGAAAATTTTGTATGGTGCAAATTTTATATAATAACTGGTCTAACTGAATCATTGACACCCCTAGATGAGACTTTTGCCCCAGTTGCACGGATGGAAGCCATCAGAATTCTCATTACTTTTGCATCTCATATGGAATTCAAATTTTTCCAAATGGATGTCAAGAGTATATTTCTGAATGGATATTTGAAGGAAGAAGTCTTTGTCAAACAACCACATGGCTTTGAATGCCATGAGCATCCTGAACATGTATTCAAGCTCGACAAGGCACTATATGGTTTAAAGCAGACCCCTCGTGCATAGTATGGAAGGTTGTCCAGGTTCCTTCTGGAAATGGATTTACGAGAGGGAAAATTGGAAACCCTCTCTAGGTCTGCAAGTTAAGCAAACCTCTAAGGGAACGATGATAAATCAGCAAAAATACATTGAAGAGCTTCTGAAGAGGTTGAGATGAAAAGCTCAATGACCATTGATACTCCTATTGCCACAGCCACTCGTCTGGACATGGGCGAACCTGGTTCCTCTGTGAATTAAACCATGTATCGGAGTATCATTAGTTCACTCTTGTATCTCACAACCAACATACTTGACATTGTGTTCGTGTGGGACTATGTACTAGATTACAATCAAACCCAAAAGAATCTCATCTGAAAGCTGCTAAGAGAATTGTGAGATATCTCAAACGAACACAAGACCTGGTCCTCTATTATCCCTCAGGAGACAATTTTGACTTAATTGGGTATGCTGATATTGATTATACTGGTTATTTGGTGGATAGAAAGAGTACATCTGGGATGGAACATTTTCTGGGATCATGCTTGATTTCATGGGGTACAAAGAAATAAAACTATGTAGCTCTCTCTATTGTAGAAGCTGAATATGTGGCAGCTGCTTCCTGTTGTGCCCAATTGTTGTTGATCAAGCAACAACTGGAAGATTTTGATGTGTTTTCTGACTGTGTGCCATTACTGTGTGACAACACAAGTGCTCTTAACAACGCAAAGAACTCGGTTCAGCATAAAAAGACAAATCACATTGATGTGTGACATCATTTTCTCAAGGACAATTTTGAAAAGGGTCTTATCTGCATGAAGTTTTGCAAAACAGAGGACCAGGTAGCTGATATCTTCACCAAAGCATTAAGTAGAGAGTTTTTCGAAAAGGGTCTTATCTGCATGAAGTTTTGCAAAACAGAGGACCAGGTAGCTGATATCTTCACCAAAGCATTAAGTGGAGAGCATTTTGAAAAGAATCTACTGGAGTTGGGACTAATAAAATTGAACTGAGAACCTGGTCCCTCAATGACTGGCTATGAAGGAATGTGAAGGTAAACTGCTAAAAAGTATTTTTTTGGTAATTTCTAACTCAATTCTATACCGTTATAGGTAAACACACATGGCAATTACAGGGCAAACAAGCAGCTAATGATATAGCAATTTGGTAGAAGGATGAGGCTCATATTTACAAAAAACAGTCAGGGAACATGGTTCCCTTGCCACAGGTTAGTAGTTCCTCTTACACTCATACGCATTTTAAATTGCTAAAAATGCCACGTCATTAAAATGTGTCCGCCCTTTCTCCCACACCTTTTTAAGCCCAAATGTTACACCCATTACAAACCGACCCGTCTACCCAATCCGTTGCACCCAATTGTAACCGGTCCTTCCTTCCCTCTAAATAACCCCAAAAGACTTGTCTTTCTCACAACCATCGACATCAAAGCCATCAAACTTTCCTATTCTCTTAGAAACCCTCTTTCTTGTGTCTTTATTTTAAAAAATCACCATGTCTTCCCAAAAAGCAGAGTCTCTTAAAGCCACCATTGACACTCCCATTGTGTCTCGTCTCATGAAGCATAGCAGCCCAAGTCTGAATCTCCACCTTCACCCACTGAAAACGCCATCTCCGACCAACAACCATCCACTGTCTCTTCTTCGACTCCATTGAGTTCTGGTTCCCACCGTAGCCGAAAAAATCAAACACCCAAAAAGTTTGTCGCAAAAAACTCTCCCTCTGCTACTCCGGAAAAAATGGAAGAAGACGGAGAAGAGGGAACAGAGGTTTCGAGCCAGCAAGTTGAGGAGGTAACTGTAGCCCAAGAGGCTGTTGCTGGTCTTGGTGAAGCATCCGGTGTGTCTACAACTCCTTCTGCTCCAACGTTTGATCTGAATATTGCATCACCATGGGGTAACGCCTCTCTCGCTTCTACTGATTCTATATTGTTAGATGTAAGTGAGAAGGAAGCCATAGAGAACATGCTTTTTATTGCTACTGAAGGGGGTTTGGTTGGGTAGTATGTGTCTGGTTATGTGAGTGCTAAGACTC
>MCJB01049351.1:38744-58752 GCA_002018475.1 Nicotiana obtusifolia
AGAGAGAGAGAGGCAAAAACACATTACCTGATTATGTGATAAACTCTCTGCTAGGAAAATTAGCCCGTCATCTCCAAAGTTTCGACCTGCCAAACACTAAAATGTTCAACCAAGCAACATGCAAATTATAATTCCTTAATCAGTAAGTAAACCATGTCCAGTCACAAAACAAGGAAAATGCAGCAAAGATTTGATCATGGTGTCTAGTGCTTGGGGTTGGGTTTTGGGGGGGGGAGCTTAAAATTGCAACAAGTCTAGGAAATTTTCTTAAGACACTAACAGTAAGCAAAACATGTTTTATCACAAAGCAAAGTAAAACACAGCATCTTTGGTATTTGTTGTTTTCTTTTGGAGGGTGGGGTGAGGTGGGGGCTAAAAATTAACAAGTTTAGGCAAATCTTTTGTAGGCATCATCACTTTCCTGAAAACCATATATAATTAAAGTTCCTGATCTAATCTTTTCAAAAAAAAAAGTAGATATCTATTTATGACAGCATTTAGCATAGTTTGAACACCAGTTTTAATATGTGAAGCAGCTGAGTCAGCAACTGAGTGCAATTTTACCTGACATGTCAACAATGCTGAAAGATCTAAGCTCTTTAGCAAACTCATTAAGCCTTAGCTTGGATTCTCTTTCAATCTTTTCACCAAAACCAGGCAACAAGTTTGTCCCAGGAACGACGAACATATTTACTCCTTGAGTAGATTTGCTTTCTTCTGATGAAGTCTTGGCCGGTCTGGGTAGAAGAATTTTCTCCACCAGCTTCCACAAAACTGTCAACTGAACACATAGATTAGCACAATATAGAGAATCTTCCTTTTATTTAAGATTACTATTTCTGGTCACAATTATAGGTAGAAATATTCTTCGGTCAAACTGCAATGTTCATACAAGGACTCAACCTCCAGAAAAGAAATCACTGTCTAAAGTAGAAAGGAATCAAAGGATACTACTTGTAACGAGTACAAAGAGAAAGGACCAGCAATAGAAGATGGCAAGGGCCTATAGTCAATGGTGGAACCAGTGAAACAATGTGGTAGAACTAAGAACTTTATTCTTTCTGAAGATGCAGAGTTAAGCAGCTTCATCAATTCTTTTTTGAAGAAGGGGTAAGATCTACGTACACATTACCCTCCTCATACACCACTTGTGAGATTAGAATTTAGATTGGGTCTATTGTTATTGTAGTTGTAGAAAGAGCTCTGGGGAATGTAGACCTCTTTTTTGATAAAGTTGAGAATGTAAAAACTCTAAAAGCTAGAATTAATTAGAAGCAATGAAATCAGTGCTTGATGAATTGTTTATAAGAATTTGACAGTGTAAACAATAACGACAACAACAACAAAAAACCCAGTGTAATCCCACAAGTGAGGTCTGGGGAGGGTAGTATGTACGCAAACCTTACCCCTACCTTATGAAGATAGAGAGGTTGTTTCCGGTAGACCCTTGGATACAGTCTAAAAAAAAAAAAGAGAAATTAACTCTTTTTGAAATCAAAGGTTAACCGCATATAAGAGAGCTCCTTATCTAAATGTGTTGAAGTATACTAAGTAGGATTTAGGAAGTTTAAACCATAAAAAACATTAAGATGGAAGTTTACCAACTTTAGGATTCTAACTAATATAACATAATGATAAAGAAAATCTTAGACAATATTAATTATTGATTCACTTGACTTTCAAGAATAACACAATCACTAAAAGAAATTAACAATATTTTTAACGATTCTCTTAACTTTAACATGCCTCTTCAAATTCAAAATGGTGAAATAACTTGATATTTCTCATCTTTTTTTTAAAAAAAAAAAAAGGAAGAAGAAGAAGAAATACTAAAAAGTCACTGGAGGCAATAGTTGCTGAATGTCCCGTCGGTAGAAAACGATCGCCAAAATGAAAAGGCAGTGGTGGAATGTTTTTCTCCTGAGTTACTGATAATTGCATAGCGAAAGAAAGTGCTTCTTGCAGCACGCATGACAAGGATTACTGTCTACGAAAAAGAAATAAGGTCAGGTTAATCTTTAGGACATCAATGATGTAACTCGAATTGGCACTAAATAGTAATCTATAAAGTACTAGAAAAGTTGTGGTGCCATCAGAAAGACACCCACCAGAACAGCTATCGTAAAGAAAGTGACACAAGAGAGATCAATAAGAAAGAGGCACGATTAGTAAAACACAAAAAAAAAAAAAAAAAAAAAAAAAAAAAAAAAAAAAAACGAAAAAAAGAGAATATCAGTCTTGCTGGCCGTATACTACGACACGTCAATAGGCAGAAATTATTTAAGCCCTTACTAAGATATGTAACACTTGAAAAGGGAAAAAGAAGAAATCTTTGGCAAAAATAATTCTTAACAGAACACAACATGGCTCCTTATATAGGATGTTTAACCTACATTACATTAGATTTTCTAGCTTTTGGAATTCTTAAAATATTATGACATTATCGTTAAGAATATTTTTCATAATTACTAATGATTCTGGTAAGAATTCCACATTATTGAGGGTATGGGCTATAGATGAAGTGATTATATGGTTCAACATTATATTAGGCAGGCAAAGGTCCTGAGTTCAAGTTTCACCACCACTTGTATCAAAATGAATTTTATGTACTTGGCTCTTGAAAAAGAGCCAGTCCCGCACGTGAGAGGACATGTGCAGACATAAAGATAAATAAATATGCTCTCTCTAATAGCTTTAATAAAATTTAACAATCTATTAATTTCTAGCAATTACATAATTAAGAAGAATACTCCTCTTCCTGAGTCTCTTGACTTTCAGGAGACAGTCAAATGAAGACTGCATAAAATGTGGGACAAGACATCACACACGACATGTCCATCAAGAATAGAACTATAGTTGACAACTAAAAGATGACAACCAGACTTAAGGTCATCTTGAGCAAGCCTCATTATAACAAAAGAGTTAGTTCAAAGAATGAATTAATGAAGCTGTTGCATCATCTATTCCTCAAAAGCTGTAAGAAAAATCGCTGACTTAGAGGGATATACATTTTCCAATGGCTGACCTATATTAGATAATTAAGAAAAAGAAACAATTAAATGATTGCAACAGATTGCCAACTAAATAAGAGGTGGGTCAAAATGTCTAAGTACACTATCCATTCATGGGAATAAACGCACCGAAACATTTAAAATGATACAAAATGCTAAAAAATGAAAACGGCAATCATGTTTCGCCGTAACGAGCAAACTGGAATTTTTTTGATCAAGTAAGATGTATTTCATTAAAAATGCACCCAGTAGATGCTGAGAATTACAAGTAAAAGGATAGAAAAAAGAAGAAATAGCTCCTGAAACAGTGATCACCCTATATGCCTTATAAGGAGCTAATAAAGTAAAAAAGCCAATCAAAAACATTTACAGTATGATGTTTACTCCAGCAAAAAGTATTTTGTAAGACATCTATACTTTAAAGCAGGAATAGGAGAAGAGTTTCCTTCGAAGCATCTGATATTCCTTTCTAGCCAGACACCAAAAATAGAAGCTGGGACACCAAAAACAAGCTAACTGGAATTAATGACTGTAAGTTCGAGTTTGAACAAGTGTGCAGCACTTCTAAGTTCTAAATGTGAGACTAAATGCTAAGACAATTACAAGCTCTTGTCTGTTCACTCATTTTCTTAATCATAAACAACTTAATAAAAAGAGGGTGATTTGAACTTATTTTTCTGGTGTTTTGGTGCTTTAGTAAAACTCTAGATACGATGGATCATTATTTGGATTTTTTGTATTTCTCAGGGGGAAACATGTAGCGTGATGGGGGATCTGTTGCAGATTCAAAGTTTGTACTAATTTCTGTACCATCTTGGTACCTTTTTAATAAAAGCCTTTACTGATCCAACAAGAAATAAAAAGAGGGTGATTTAATGCAGGAGGTACTGCTTTAAAGACTTTAGTTCTGTTTCATAGTTGAACTACTGAGTTTGGGCCATAGTGCCAAGCACTCAGATAACTTGAAACTTCATTATTAAGTAGAAAATTTTCTCACAAGACCTCATGAAACCCTTCCTTTCTTTTTGGGTACCGCATGAAGCCTAACGTATTCAAGCATCATTGATAGTTTTTTCTTTTGGGAGAATGGTAAGGATTTTATTGGGATAACAATGGGGTTCGGGCTAGCTTGCACACACATTGGCTATTCAACTGGTTACCTATTACCTTCCACCAGCACATGTATTGAGTAACTCTATCCACTAGGGGCAGATTGGAAGTAATCACTTAGTGTTTGTTGTCTCTGCTAAGATCTGAACCCTAGTCTCAAGAGTTTGCACCCATTTCCTTGACCGGTAGACCACACTCTTGGGTGTTAGAATGGTAAAAATATTGTAAACATAAATAGCATAAAGCTAGTGCTAGTTTCCAACATCTGTCTAAATTGGGACACCATTTACATCTCCCCCCTACCCTAAATATTAAAGCCTTGCCTAGACCACTAATTTGGCACGGCAAAGAGGAAAAATGCAAGAACAACAACGAGCAAATTTTATTTAGTTTGCAAAAGTTATAGGGTGCATTGATATTGAGTTTAAACTGATGCAAAAAGATGGGATTGTAATCTCAAGAAATTAAACAGAACATAAAAGACAATAATAAACTACACAATGGAAAACATGCACTTGAACTTATTATTTTTTAATCCTGCTTCAAAAATCCAATAGCTATCTTCCTTTGAAAGTTATTCCAATACTTCTCAATTCTCATTACGGCATCCACCACACCCACCGTATTTTCAACAAAGTTGTAAGGTGTAAAAGTTAGATTGAAAGTAAAAGATATTCATATGCTCAGAAACAATAGATACTTCTCGTCTTAATGACCTATATGTAAACTTCTTTAAATTATGATTCTTGGTATACTTACTAGTATTAACTAAAACTAAGAGTACAGAAAACGCAAACTACTCGTGTAAAGAGTTTAAGTTCGTTGCATTGCTGACTTAAAAGATATTTACACAATCAGGTCACATTATCCAAGCAAATCTCTAGGCCAAATATTAATTGGTAAAAAGGTAAGTAACCTACAATCACAGGTTAAACTACACTGATAGTTGGCTAAAGATGTTTGCTTAATCTTTTTGCTTGGTGGAACCATTTTGATGTAGATAATCCTATTTTATTTCTTGATTCTCTAACCACCATGAGTAGTTAGGTGGATATGGTTGTATGTTTTGCAGCGAGATTTATCTCTTTTGTTATCAGTTCTGCATCCTCTGGATGCTTCTATTCATGAAATATTACTATACCTGATCAAAAATCTACACTTGAGTGTAAAAACTCTTTACACTAAATGAATCTTCTATATCCATTCCGCCTCAATCCAGTAGTCTTCGTAAAAGATTAGCAAACAACAAATCCAGTACAAAAAAGATAAAAAGAAGGCAAAATGTGAATACCAAACGAGATAACCACAAAAGCACCGGCGGGCACAACAAAAGAAGCAATTTGATCAACAGGTAATGTTGGCGGTTGAGCTTGTGATTCCTTGTAAACTCTACGAGAACTCGACGAACGTCTCGAACCAGTACTACTAGACGAGGCAGCTCGAACAATTACGCGTTTCAATTGCAAGCATTTACTTCTACTACTACTGAAATACAGTGACGGAGAAATAGGAAGCAAAACGTAGCTGCTGTGTGAGCTGTTCAATGCTTGGTCCCTTCCAAACCCTAGTTTTCTCCGATGAAATTCAAAATTCACCTAAAGATTACCAATAAAAAAAGGAGAAATTAGATATTTATTTTTGTTTGAGAATTCAGTTTATTTAGAGTAAATGGATGAGGTAAAAGGTGGAGAATAGGTGTACCGTTGATTGAGAGCATAGAGAGAGTGTAGAAGCTGAGCCCATGGAATTAGTGCGACTCAGTGGGTAAGAAAGAAAGAGAGAGAGAGAGACTTGCAGAAGAGGAGATAAAGCGCGGCGTCGCAGTGACGATGATCTGAGAGAAATTTGGGCCAAGACGACATGTAATAGTGTTCTTGAATTTGCTGGGCTTTACTCCACACTATTTCTGGGCCTCTCTTGGAAACATACACTATGAGCCCAGAAATCCATTGGACTTCATATTGGACTTGATGAAGTCAATGCAATCCTTAATACTGTAGCCTCATCTGAAAAATGAAACACAAAGAATTATGAATTCAAATATTCTCTAGTAAGAAAATCATGAAGACTATTATCACTACCTTTTTTATAAATAATTTTAAAATCAAAAGGGGCTAATAGAGCTTGCCACCTTGCAAACATTTGTTTTGAAACATCATGCTTGAAATCTTTATTAAAGATAAATCTAGCAGCTTGACAATCAGTTTTTATTAAAAACTTCTAATTATATAAATCAATTTGGAATTTTAAAACGCACTTAACTATAGCAAGAATTTCCTTAGCTACAGTTGCATAATTTCTCTAAGAATTATTCCATTTCCCAGAATAGAACTGAACAAGATATTCTTGTTTATTATAAGATATTTGTTTGAGTATACCCCAAAACCTATATCAGAAGCATCAGTTTCAACAACTTTATTCAAATTTGAATTAGCAAGTGTTAAACAAGGAAGGTTGTTAACCTATTGTTTTATAATACGACAGCATATGTATGACTATTAGTCCAAGATTTTGGGTTCTTCTTAAGTCTATCATAAAGAACAGCAGTATCTTTAGCTAAATCCTTTATAAAAGGAGAAATATAATTAAGACTGCTCAAAAATCTCTGCAATTGAGTTTTGTCAGTTATAATGTCAGGGAATTTAGAAACAAATTCAATGCTACGATTAATAGGAATTATTTTTCCTTTTTCAATATTATGACCTAAAAATCTAATATTAGTCTGAAAAAGATTCATCTTTGGTTTAGAAATAACCAAACCATTTTGTATAGTAACCTTTCTAAATATTTCTAGGTGCCGAAAATGACTTTCAATATTTTTTGAAAAATACCAGAATGTCATCTATATAAACTATTATGAAATTAGTATAAGGAATAAAGATATCATCCATAATCTTCTGAAATTCAGAAGGAGCATTCTTCAAACCAAATGGCATAAAATTCCACTCATATTGACCCATAGTGACATTAAAAACGATTTTATATCCATCTCATTCAGCTATTTGAATCTGCTAGTAGCCTGATTTTAAATCAAACTTTGAGAATATAATTGCATCATGTAATCTATCCAATAAATCCTTTTTATTAGGAATAGGATAGCTAATCTATTTTAGCGCCTTATTAAGGGGCTTATAGTTTATAACAAGTCTAGGAACACCACGTTTCTGTTCTGCATGTTTATTGACATAGAAAGCAGTACAAGACCATTTTGGACATTGAAGGTTTTATTAAACCTTTCTCTATTAGAGAATCAATTTCCTTCTTGCATAATTCCAAATATTCGGAATTCATCTGGCATGGCCTAGTTTTAATTGGGATATTACCCTCTGAAAAGCCTTCTTCATAAGGAAGACTTACTATATGACGTTTCCTATTCCAAAATTGATTTGGATGGTCTCCGCAAATTTGTAAAGAAAATTATTTTTTAACAAATTAATTTTTTCTATTAACTTTCGAGCTTTTAAATCCTGCTCAATAGTAAGACTGCAAATTTTATTTTTTAGAAAATCAATCTGCTTATTTTTTGCAGTAATGTTATTAGAAATAATTTCATTCAAAAATCTGTGAATTGGTTGAGTTATAAACTCAAAGGTAATCGATTTTTCATTGTATGTACCTGTAAAGATATTAGCATCCCAGTTAGTAAAAGACATAATTTTATGAAAAAATGGCACACCTAATATTATATCCTGATGAATATCTTTTATTAAAATAAAATTTTCAGGAATACAAATATTATTTTTACAAATAAAAGCTTTAGGTAATTTATAAGTAATACCCATATGCTGACCACTAACATTCTTTAATCTATGAGTGGTTTTATGAAAATATCTAGAAGGTATTATCCCTTCGTTTATACTGTTTAAATCAGCACCACTATCAAATAATGCAACAAACTCTTTTTTAAAATTATAATCAATCAAAAGAGTTACCTTTATGAGGAATTTCTGAGTAGCAAAGAATTGTAATTTCTGCAAAAACTCATTATCAGGAAAATTAACAGTTTCTAAATAATCATTTCTTACTTCTTTATTAGAAGTACTAGGACCTAATTCTAATTCAGTGATATCAGTATTGAATTCTAAATTTGGGGTAACCTGGGGATTTTCTAACTTAGTAATCCTCTTATCTAAGGCTATATTAGAAGCTTTTAAATTCGAGACTTCATTCTTGAGATTATTAATCTCCTCCTTCAAGTCTTGAACAGTGGTTGGCCTCTCAATGGCCTGAGATTTTTCTCTTAAAATCCTCCTAATATCAGAAATTGTATAAGGACCTTTTTGGGAAGGAATTCCTTCTACTTCAGAATTCTTAGGACTATTATCCTTAATGGGATCTATCTTATCTACAATCTGGGATCTTAGTTCAGGATCCTTAACCATTATTTGTAAGGACATTTATATCTAAATCCTTAAACTGAGAATAAATATTATAAAACTCATCTTCTGTATTGTTATTACAACACTCACCTTGCATCTGCTTACAAGGTCCACACTCTGATTCTGATGAAGAATAGTATTCTTCATTTTGTAACACTTTCAAATCTCCATCAGTTGAAGATTCTGCGTCACTGCTTACTGGGAAATTATCCCTTGAAGAATTCAAAAGGATCTTATATAACGAATCCTTAATACTATCCTCCAGGTCAAGGTTCTTAATCTTATCCTTAACCTTACAATCTTTGGCGTAATGGCCTACTCTACCACACCTATAACAAGCATTGGGCTTAACGGATTTGATAAAATCCTTTCTCTTCTAATAACTAGATCTTCTCTTCTCGGTCTTTTCTCAGGATTTCTCCACTTCTTTCTCTTGTACCTATAAGGTTCTTTCTGATCTTTCTTTTTTCTATAAGATAAAAACTTTCACACAGGGGCTGCCCAAGAAGATTGGAGGCCTAATACCAAACTATAATAAGAGGCCTTAAATTTTATTTTATTTTTTAAATTATCATTCTAGCTTTTGTAGATGCAAAGTCATTAATGACTCATTTTCCATTAATAATACAACTAATTTATTTAGTCTCTCTTGAATCATTTTTTTTTATCTTAGGTAAGATTTTATCAACTTTAATTTTTTTCCCTGCGAAACTGTTACATGATTTGTTAAAAATTATTCTAAAAGCAATATAGACCTTTTAGAAAAGAATCAACATTAAAGGCAATATTTTTTCGCATAATCTAAGGATCTCAATATGCACATTCAAAGTTGCAAGTTATTTTTCTCTATCCTTTTAGGGAATAAAAAAAATTAGACCTCTTAATGGTCTCTAGCAACATCAATATATGATGGTAAACTTTTGCTCACTAAACTAGCCGTAATCAGTATATTATACCATATAGTCATACCTAATGAAAACTCAAAAATTTCAAGCTCATAGAACAAATAGCTTCTTTTTTAATTTTGGATCCTAAAAAGATTCTACGAATTTAAATAACTCATATTTGTGGAGCTTGAAATCTTAGCTTTGATACTTTTGATACGACTTTCCGACATGTTTGAGGCAATAATTTAAGAGTTAGATTGGATACACTATCTTTTAAAATATTTCATCACTTATTAGAAGAGAAAAAAATAGTGAATTTATACGTTATACTATTCTAAAAATTTATTTAGCTTTTATAGAAGAACTAACCATGTCGCATAATACCAATTTAATTTATAATAATTTTTATAAAAAATATATATTAATATGAAAAACTGGGGGTCCAAAATTTGGGATAAATTCAAAAATAGCTACATTTACAAGTGGTAATTGAAAAATAGCTACAATTTCAAAAGTAATCGGAATTTAGCCACTTTTCATGTAAAACATAAATCTGAACAAAAACACTGTTCAAAATCCAAAAAATATTCCAGCATAATATGTTGGAGTTCGAATTTTTTATATGTGAACTTCAAGCATAACATGCTGGAATTTCATAATGTGACGGAGTTCCAACATAATATGCTGGAAGTCCATACACAGATACTCCAATCTCCAGTATATTATGCTGGAACTTTCCGTGTGTTGGAGTTCCAACATAATATGCTGGAAGTGCATATACAGGTGTTCCAATCTTCAGTATATTATGCTGGAAGTTTCCGTGTGATGGAGTTCCAACATAGTATGCTGGAAGTTCATATATAAGTGCTCCAATCTCCAGTATATTATGCTGGAACTTTTCGTGTTATAGCAAAATAATGGCTATGTTTTAATGACTTTGTAAACGATGACTATTTTTTAATTACCAGTTCGAAAACTAGCTAGCCCATGCTATTTTGGGGCTAAAGCACTTACTTTAGTTGCTTTAGGCTTCAGCCGCACACATTTGATATTCACATAAAACTAGTGATAGCATGATACTCATTTATCAGCTAACTATAATTGCACCAGGACTTTACTCGATTACAGAACTTAAGTTCAAACAACTAGTGCTAATAAGAAGTACGTTAAGAACATATATACTACTCTGCTAACTGCATCATTTTGGACGACGTAAATTGGAATATCATAAATTAAGCGACCATTAAACAGTAACACGTCTTTAAACCACTACCGTTTGAATTTATATTTGATAATAGCAGGGGATAGGAAGCTAATTAAAAGATCACAAAATCTTTAATGTGGTGGTATTCCAACCTTGTACAAGAGGAATTTCAGTAGTTCAGATGGCTAGCTATCTCAGTTTCAGTGCTGGTTCGATTCTCCGCCTTAAAATCTCTCCTCCCTATATATTAAAAATAAAAAAATGTAGAGCGACGTTTCAACTATTAGGGCTGCAACAATGATCTTGGAAGTCTGGAAATATGAAGGAAAGAGTTTGATGTGATCGATCTAAAAGTTGAAAGTACGGTTACAAATATCATAGAGACAATTAAAACAAATAAAATCTTTTGATATTTGAACAATTACCTTCTACCATTCTCTAATAATACACATTTATACTTTTGGAGATGCTTATTTAAATCCACGTTCTTAGGCATATTAGTTGGGCAGGGATATCATATATATCCCACGACCTAACCACGTTAGGTCTTTTATACATGTACATTTATTAAGTTAAGTAACACGTAGCATAAGCAATCAAAATTGGTTCAAGTAAGAGTTGGCATATATTCGTTGTTACAATATATAAAATTTAAAAATCAAGCCGAAAACAATAGTTTAACCAACTTATATTATATTTTGGCACCTACTAGGGAAAAATCAATGGGCCATTTCTCTACATTATTCCTATATAAGCATGGAGTTTTGTTGGAATCTGATGTAGAAGTTGCGAAAGGAAATTAATCATCAACTTTTGTGTAAGTGCTTAAGGTTGCAACCTAAGAGAGCTTAAGCATGGGTTTTAGGGGTTCAGTTGCAATTGTAATTGCTTTCTTGGCCATGGTTTTGGCTGTTGCTAATGCACAATATGGAGGAGGCGGCAACTATGCTGATTCTTCTCCCTCAAAAAATATTGGCTCCACCAATTCTTCTCCAGCACTGCTGTTAGGATTTCTTGCTTTCGTCTTTTCTTTCTTTGTTATCAGGAAAAGGATTTGATTCGATTCTCTCAGTTGCAACTGATTTGAAGATGTTTCATTTGATGTAATTTTAATATTTTTTTCGCTTTTCTTTTTCTCATTGATGTGTAATATCCTTGTACGTTATTTTCTTTCCCCTTTCAGATTTTTTTCTTTCAATTGCTTTGTGTTTTAAGGATTGTGTTTTAATCAGCTTATGTTATTTTATTTACTTTACTGGTTACTTAATTTACCTCCTTTTTAATAGTAGCTAGGCTGTGAATTTGATGAGGTGTTATTGTCATGTTATTCGTAAATTTTCAGCAAATAAACTTGGGTGTGCTTGGAATATTTTGTTGGCCAGTTCTATCGACTTAGGAGAACTTTTTCTTGAAAGGATGATAAGTTCCTTTAGTGGACTTCAAATTCAAATATATATATATATGGCAACCTTGCATCAGACATAAAAAATGTGGTCTAAATCTTAAAATCAAAAGCTCAGTGAAAAACATACATAAAGGGTGTATTAAATGGTTGGGCAGACGTCAGGTTTTTGTTTTTATAATAAGCTAATAACACATAGAATAGGCAATCAAAATTAGTTTAAGTAAGAATAATCATGATCAAGGTTGTTACAATTAAAAAATGCAAAATGAAACCGAAAATAATGGTTAATTAAACCAACTAATTATATTATATCGGCAACTACTAGGAAATTAAAGTGTCATTTCTCCAAATCATCTATATCTATATAATTATATAAAGCAGGGGCATAGCAGTATGATGTAGCACATCTCCTGTGACAGGATTTTCATTTATTTATTTTCTTACAGCTTTGTCTTTACAAACTAAGAAAAATAGTGAAAAAAACGGTTCCGTCTTTTGAAATTACTTTCGTAACGTTGCTATGTCAAAGCAACAACAAAAACCCAACAGTCATAGCGTAACCGCTTCAAAAGGCACGTTTCTTATTTGGTTTTTCACGTCCATCTAAAAAAATGCAGTGTTTATTCTGAAGATGATGGTAAAATTGATAATCTCTCTCGACGCATCGTCTGGTTTTCCATTTCTTCAGATAAGTCTACTAAACGCTTCAACCAATTGATAGTATTACTGATAAGTTACTATTCAATGCCATTGTTTGAAAGGAATGGGGTTGCAGAAACATCTGTACGATTTTTTCCACCGATCATCCATTGGATTCATTTGGATGTGCTACTTTCTGATATACTTGGCCATCAAGAATCCTTGCTCTATATTTCCATCGCAGACCAGTGTTCCTTCCATCTCATTCCTCTATGATTTATTTGGTAGTTCAAATGCTAATTTATCTACTGAATAAGGGAAATTCTCAACTTAATTAACATTATAACTTGTGTGTCTCGATATATATTGTTCCAGTGACGTCTTCGAAGTTGCTAAGTAGCATATTGGAGTAATAAGATGGACAGGAATTGTGGTAAAATTGGGTTACTAAGTCCTACGGAAGTAATATGATCAAATTAATGTGGACTGGCATCCAAGGAGTAAATATCACTTTTGTGGCACTGGATGCCTTGGGTTCATTGCTTGATCACGCCCATGCATGTTTTCCAGTTATGTCTTCTACGCCACAGTAAATCCCGCTTTTTTTATAAAACCCAGCCTCTCATCATGTCCTTCCTCTCCTTTCTTGCACTTCTATGCCCGACCCTTTTTTTTCTCTTTCTCCCGGTCTACTCAGGTAGATCTCCTCTTTCTGTTTTTGAATTTTTTTTCTTCTCTTTCATGTGTGGTTGGTGTATTGTGTAGTGTATCTCTTATATTTCCTTTTCTTGATTTTCTGCTTGATTTTAGGTTATTGCAGCAATTAATCAACTTTGCATCTTTTAGTTATTATATTGCTCACTTTGTGAGACTGAATTAATCTTGAATAGAATATAAAATAACTTCATTCTTACAGGGAGATTCTTTGAAAATTAAATAATGAGGTGCTAAGAAACAAAAGCTTTCTCGCTCCTCCACTCTTCCGCATGTGTTTGCCAGGAGATGAAAGCAACAATATCGGTGAGCTTACTATTGTCCACAAATTATTTTACAGAACTTCCGTAGACTGAAATCAAGATGTCTAATGATTCGTCATCTGTTATAATGCATGCTTTCTTCAATGGATAAAAAAAGATTATAGATCATGCACACTAAACTTTTTTTGAATAATTGTCACAGTAAAATATTTATTTTACAATTAATATATATTACTGTAATTTTTTAACTATTAACATTATATTTCTTTTTTCTGAAAGATGCAATACTAAAAAGTTCCCAAGATTCCATAGATGTGATGCATATAAAAATCATCCAAATACGGGTTGAATATTTAAGAAATGAACAAGTATAATGGAGAAGTGAAAAATATAAAGGAATTCTATTCTACCAGATAATTCATGCACAAAATGATTACGAATATATTTGGGCATGTACAATTACTATCTTATTGCATTAACGACTTCTGAATGACATTATTACAGAATAAATCGTTTTAAATGCCAATTATTGTTAATGCCAAATAGCCAAAAGGTGCTGATTTATATGTTTTGTATTTTCTTTTCTGTATTGATTTCACATATCTCATTTGTTTATAAATATGAGAAACTAATTGGTAATTGAATATATATTCTCATTATATATATTATCTTCTCATTAAAATTATTCTAATAATTATTATTTAGCCATATTTTGATTTTCTTTAACTATTGCGCGAAGCGCGGATAAATTACTAGTTCCTATATAAGCATGTAGCATTTGTGGAATCTCAAGAACGTTTCAAAAGGAAATCAATATTAAGTAGTGGCGGATGTAGTACAGTATTAATGGGTTCAACTGAACTTATAACTTTTAACTCGGAGTAAAATTTTATATGTAAAAATTCACTAAAATTACAAAAAATAGTAGATATGAATCCATAAATTTAAAAATATAATGAATTCAATGCTAAAAACTTTAAAAGTTGAACCTATAAAATTTAAATCCTGAATCAACCTCTGAATTATTAAGGATGGGTTTTACCGTTTTAGGGTTCTAGTAGCAATAATGGTGGTTGTTTTTTTCACCATGTCATGGTTGTATGTTATATTTTTTATATAAGATAATGACTCTGTAAAGGTTTTTTGTACTTTATTTATTGATTTCTTAGATTATTTTTTACTGATGCTCAAAAGAGTCATATAACTACAACAATATTTGTAAAGGACTACAAAAATAAATCTCGCTGCAGTTCCCCAAAAGCAAGCTCCGATTAAGAGTTAACATTGTTTCTTCATTTTTGACAACGTTTAAAGTTGTAATGCATGTCGATGGTCAAATTATATGTATAACGTACTATTTACCCTTAAATCCGAGTAACAATTGAATTTGTTCGTAATGCTAAGGATGTGTGAATTAACTTGATACAATGTGAAATATAATGCAAATAATTAGAATATAATAGATAAAAAGGAATTACCAAACTACAGTGATTGAGTAGATGATGACGAAATATTAAAAGACAGAGTTCGATGAACAGTAGCAACTTTTAGTATTTTCTCTTGATATATGTTGTGTGTTACAATGAAGGTAGATACCCTTCTTATAGGTAAAAGAAAGACTCCTTAATTGGTAAAAACTCTAATTACAAGATAAAATCCCTTTAATTACGGGATGGGATATCCCTAAAATAGTGGCTTAACGTCTATGACGGTTGAATATTTACGCCCGCTGAAACATCAGGAATTCACGAAATATCCGCTCGAAACTGATCTTTATCACGAGATGTGCTTTCGTCGGCCAATGTCGGTTACCCCGTTTCGGTCGCTCCAATTTCGTGCTCGACTTGCTGACTTCGGATCGAGGCAACCCGGTCTTACGTTGTATCCGGGCTCGACTCACCTCGAGCAGTCGATCGTATTTGAACCAATACAGATAGTCTCCTCATTTATTGGAGAGTAAGGACAAAAAACGATATGAATCGTCATTCTTCGAGCTCTTTGGCTAGGTAATCGATATATCCATTAAGCGTGCCACGAAGCCAGAGTCATCAAACCGTTTAACCCTAAAAGGACCCTTGGTGTGACGGTAGTGCTGTGACGCACATGACTATTGACACCATTAATCATTTCCTGTCTCTTCTGCAGAGCCCTGTACCTTCTGTGTGCATTTAATGTGTGCATTTAATGTTTATTCGCCTCGTGTTCTGTACCGCCGCTTTTTGGAACAGTATAAATGCTTCCTCCCTTCTTTGAGTTTATTTCTCTACTTTCACGTTGCTAAACAGTTTGTCTCTTCTAGTCTTCTTTACCAGAACAATCTCTCTTCTCCTTTGCTTCTTGCTTCTGCTACTCCAACAGTCATGGCCAAAACTTCAAAATCAGTTCCCCAGAAATAACAATTTTCCCCTTCTCAACCTGTTGAAGAGGCTGAGCCCATCCATACTGAGGAACCCTTCATGGAACCTCCATTAAAAGCCTTCATACCAGTAGGGTGCTTTATAGGTTCCGACTTCAAAGTCGAGAAGCCTTCCCCGGTGCCTGGCCGAGGTGAACCGGTCTCGCAATACATTAGCTCGATCACCCAAAAACATCTTGAAAGGGTGAAGGCTGAATGCCATTGGACCGATAAAGAAGTGGTAATCCCTTCCCCGAACGAAGCCATTACTACACATGTGGAGGGATATTTAAGTGTATATACCTATCCGTTCACATTAGGTCCCATAGATCCTATAATCATTGAATTATGTAGGAGATATAATGTTACTCTAGGTCAAGTTCATCCCTCTGTGTGGCGTATAATTTTTACCTTTTCTGTTTTTTCGTGGATAAGGTCGAAGGGGGGCACCCTTTTACCATCGACCATCTACTTCGATTGTACAGTCCCCGGATGTTCCGAGGGGGGCTGATTAAACTCGCTCGTCGGGCCAGTAAGGCTCCGTTCTCGAGCATTGATGAAGATAGGGATTGGGCTGGATGAGTCGATATGTCCGAATCAAGACCTCTGACCTGATCCCTACCGATAATATGCCGTTCCCAGAAAAGTGGAACATGAAACGTAAGCGCTTCTTCATTTAAGACCTCTTATTATTATCTTCCAATGTTTAACCGACGTATTATGATTTGCAGTTGTTTCCCAGGCACCGGCCGCAATTCAGAATTTAGAGGAGTGGGTCAGGAAGGTCGTGGCCCAAAGGTCCTATTCTGAACGGGCCTAGAGAGAGATATCGAAAGGCCTTTGGGAAGCCAAGAACCATGGTGAGCTTCAATGATGTTCACATATTCCAAGATAACCGGTACCAACACTTAGCCTTTTGAAAATTTATTTTGCAGGTCTCTCGAAGGATGCTGAGTTGAGGTCGGCTACTACTGGTGGGGCAGTTCCTCGCCCCCTTCCCACATCGGGAAAAGAAGGAGGAAAAAAGAGAAAAAGGGCTCCCGGCCATGCTGAGCCCGAAAAGAAGAAGGGCAGGAGAAAGATGATGGCTCGTAAAGTCACAGTCACTGACCCTTCCTTCCAACTAAGTGATGACTCCGAAGGGGAAAAGAGCCCCGAGACCCTAAACGGCAAGTCTCCTCGGGCAGTCCCCGAGCCGAGCGTGGAAGAAATCGATGCTCCCCAAGTAGAGGACGTCGAAGTGGGAGTAAAGACCGGGGACCGGGCCAACATGGAGGCGGCGGCACGAAGATCCTCAGACATTCCGGAGATGGTGCATTCTCCTTCTTTTTCAGCGGCAACTATGAATGATGCCCAAGATGCAAGGATGCACACATCGAGCAAGGTGCCGGTCACTGCTGGGACCTTTGAAGAATTTTTGACGGGGTACCGTCGGGCTGATACCTTCGGCCTCGAAATCCCTAGAAGGAGTCCCCCAGCCGAGACGAGTGGGGTGTCGACTGGTATCAAATTGATCGATAAATTCCCCGCTCCGAGCTCGAACCCTGATCGGAGAAGGGTGATAACCTTCACCGTCCCTGAGGATGCCCGAGCATTAGGTGCGCCGGTAGGCGTAGCTAGTTATCTCCACTGCTTGGTGACTGAAGAAGACCAAGCCGCAATGAATGCTGTGGATTGGGCTTGCTTGTTCAATGAAGCTCAACAGGCATCGAACAGGGTATGCTTTCTTGTTTGTTTTAAACTATGCTCAATGTTTTGATTCCAAGCCCGCACTGACAGTTTTTAATTCAAATTTCCCACAGTCTTCGGTGCTTTATCATGAAATGTTCCTTCGAATCAAAGAAGGAATGGCACAAGAAAGGGATCGGCGTCAGCGGCTCAAAAATCAAATGTCGAGTCTCCAATCCGAGCTTAAATATCTAAGGAAAGAGCATGCCACTAGCGTTGACCAGCTGGAGCAAATGGCTAACCGGTTGGACCGACTCCGGTTTGAACTGAACGAGGCCAAGGCCGAGACGAGTGGGTAGAAAGCCACGGCCGAGCTTTTAACTGCGGAGAAAGAGGCTCTCCAAGCTCGACTAAGAGAACAGGCCTCGGAGGCGCAGGAGAGAATCGGAGTTCTGATCAAGGACAATGAATCCCAACGGCTCCAAGCTGAGTCGCTTACCCAAGATCAGGTGGTCTTGACCGGCTAACTACAGGAAGCGAAAACGGAGATTGCCACCACCAAGGCCAATGCTGAAGACTTGATAGCTCAGTATAGAGCCGATGCCGAGGTCGCTCAAGAGCAATCGAAGGTGCTGGTTGAGTACACCCAGTGTCAAACTCGCCTTTCCGTTCTTGAGGAGCTTCAAGCTCGTGGTCTCGATCTGTCTTCCGATGTCGCTGAGGCAGCAAAAATAGAGGATGAAATGAGGAGACGAACCTTTCCTGAAGAATTTGAAGATGGCCCGGACTGACGTTATTTTGATGCTATTTTGATGTTGTCTTGACATTTCGTAGTTTGAACCTGTATAAAAGTTACGTTATATGTATAAACATCTTTTATTTCATTTCGACTTGGTTCCTTGACTTTCATATTTCGCCATTTCTAGCCTTAGCTAGAATTATTAGTTGCGTCCGATTGGATCGATTAACAATTAGTTCGGCCTTAGCCTTTTTGAGTATTCAAAGTGAGTTGCACTCGCTCTACTTTCGACCATTAAGCTATGCTTTTTGGTATGCGAATCGGGATCATGCCTTGGCAAAATTTAGACCCCTTTCAATCTGATTCAGCCTTAGCCTTATCTTGGATAGTCGAAGTTGTACCTTTTCAAACTTCGATCGGTTTAATTTAATTCGACCTTGGAATTTCATAAACCGGGATTACCCAGATCAATCTCAGTTCCCTTTGTGTTATATAAACTTGCCTAGGCCTTGGCCCAATTAGTCGGCTTCGGGGTTTGCCTCGTCAGATCTTATTCCCCTTTGGGTTTGACGCATTTTTGACACTCTTAGTTATTGATAATGCAAAGATGATTGTAAAAGCCCTTGGGCTTGAGAATATAATGTAGGTACCAAATGATTTCGTTAATATTCATGTGTTTGTACATCTTCATTTGATGGAGGGAAATCAGATCGATCTACTCGGGTACGGCTCTTCTGACCGTTTGACCCTTACATCAATTCCTAGCGATCTTTATTTAGCCCCCTCGAAATCGAAGTAAACAAACGAACATCGCTAGAGTTTAATACAAAACTTGTGAATTCCGATAAATGATTGATCTATGTTAGCACGACATATGGTTGCCTCATTAAAAACCTTGCCGTAAAACCCACCTTGGGACAAAACCGGTCGAAGGAAAAAGAGTGCAACGCGTGCTTTCAGTCCTAATACTTTGTGC
Source organism: Nicotiana obtusifolia (assembly GCA_002018475.1). Taxonomy (NCBI): domain Eukaryota; kingdom Viridiplantae; phylum Streptophyta; class Magnoliopsida; order Solanales; family Solanaceae; genus Nicotiana; species Nicotiana obtusifolia. The sequence goes on from MCJB01049351.1 coordinate 58,135, forward strand.
TGACTCGCTTGATATCGATCTATCCTGCATGTGTTAGTACCGATAGATGAAGTAAAAAGAAAGTAAAGAAGGTGGAGTAAATTACCTTAACAATAGTATCTCTTCAAGTGGCTCACATTCCAGTTACTCGGCAGCTACTTACCATCCAAGGTCCCAAGCTTGTAAGAGCCCTTTCCGGTGACCTTCAATACAGTATAGGGACCTTCCCAGTTCGGTCCCAATTTCCCTTCGTTGGGGTCTCGGGTATTAGGCGTGATCCTTCTGAGTACCAAGTCCCCTGTACTGAAGTATCGAAGACGAGTTCTCCGATTATAATACCTCTCGATTTTTTGTTTCTGAGCTTCCATTCGAACTAAAGCAGCTTCTCTTCTTTCATCTAAGAGTTCCAGGCTAGTATTCATAGCTTCTTGGTTAGACTCTTCGATTGCATGTTGAAACCTGATGCTTGGTTCGCCTACCTCGACCGGTATCAACGCTTCGGTTCCATATGCTAAGGAAAACGGAGTGGCTCCGGTACTAGTTTTTTCGGTCGTTCGATATGCCCACAAGACTTCGGGTAGCATTTCCCTCCATCTTCCTTTAGCGTCAACTAACCTTTTCTTCAGGTTTTGAATTATG
>MCJB01049352.1:0-17690 GCA_002018475.1 Nicotiana obtusifolia
CAGTTAATGTCTTAGCAAGATATAGTTCTGCTCCAACAAGGAGACATTGGAATGGAATCAAACACATATTGCGATATATAAAAGGAACTACTGATATGGGATTATTTTATAGCAATGATCGCAGTCCCGATCTTGTTGGTTATGCCGATGCTGGATATTTATCTGACCCACACAAGGCTCGATCTCAAACAGGCTATGTGTTTACATGTGGAGGCACTGCCATATCTTGGCGATCGACTAAGCAATTAATCGTGGCTACTTCATCTAATCATGCTGAGATAATTGCTATTCATGAAGCAAGTCGAGAATGTGTATGGTTGAGGTCTATAATACATCTTATTAGAGACAAATGTGGTTTGAAGTGCGACAAACTACCCACAATTTTGTATGAAGACAATGCAGCATGCATAGCCCAATTGAAGGGAGGATTCATAAAAGGAGACAGGACAAAGCACATTTCACCAAAGCTATTTTTCACACATGATCTTCAAAAGAATGGTGATATCAATGTACAACAGATTCGTTCAAGTGATAATATGGCTGATTTGTTCACCAAATCTCTACCAACGTCAACCTTCAAGAAACTAGTGTACAAGATTGGGATGCGAAGGATCAAGGATCTGAATTGATGCTCCGGTCAGGGGGAGTTAATACGCGTTGTACTCTTTTTCCCTTACAAGGTTTTTGTCCCACAGGGTTTTTCCTTGAAGGTTTTTAACGAGGCAACCAAAAAGCGTATTTATAAACATGTGTACTCTTTTTCCTAGCAAGGTTTTAATGAGGCACATTATCTATGGACATCCAAGGGGAGTGTTATAAGAAAAATTAATTCATGGTGGATGTCTACTCTTCTTCCATGATCTAGTGGATGCTTACTCTTCCTCCATTAATTTCATCTCAAATGCTTAATGACATATTCAATGACATAATTTTCTTCACTAATGACATATTCAATGACATAATTTTCTTCACTTTTCATGCCTATATAAAGGCCTTGTAATAGATAGGAAAATGCGCACAATTGAAGAAGAATTTCTTCCTTCTCTCAATCTCTCTATATCTTTATTTCTTGTTCATGTTTTGATAAATTGTTTTAATTTCATAACAAAAGTTGATTTTTAGTAGTAGTTCATGACATCTTGAATTCCTCTATTCCTGTGTATATTATGCCAGCTGGCTTCACCACCCACTTCAGCTGATAAGTTTGAGTTATTTTTTTTTTATTTCTTGTACTTTATAGAGTCAACTTCTCCTTTTTTTCCCTTCTTCATACTATTTGTCTATTCTGTCAAACAACAAAATAGTTGGAAGTGCACATTCTTTTTTCATTCTTTCTTAAGTTTTTTCTACTTCAAATATAAAATGAATTTTATTGAATATATTATCACCTCTAAGTAAGATTTGACTTTAAACCACTAATTTTATTGAGCCGTCCGAAGTTTGGAGTCCAATTTGAATGAGTGTTTAAAGGAGTAAGGACGCAAAGTGGTTAAACTTTGGCTTTAAATTATATTTATTGAGGGTCTAATATCAAATTAGGCGTCGTTTGGTTGGGTTATAGAAAATATAATCTACACATAAAAATCAGCATTAGTTTATACAATCTTTAATTGGAATTTGAGTAGATTTTTAATGTCCAAATAAAAATCATCACTAATTAATTGTTTTTTTCGCATAAGTTATTTGAACTTTAACGTACTATTTTATGCGGGATAGAATGCAAAAACAAAATTCGACGATATTAATAATACATGAATTAAGAAATGTAACCAACAAAATTAACCTTCATAATGATAAAAAAAATAATTCTTATTTTGTACAAAAGTAAACATATCTTAAAGTGTATATATTGCATCCTGAAATGTAATATATCTAACTAAATATTGAAGAATCCTTTTCGCTAATTCCTGTATTGTTAGTTCTTATATTAGATATTAGATTCCCTTCGTCATAAGTCATGTACAGTGGCGGATCCAGGATTTTAAGATCGTGGGTGCTTACTCTCTGGCCATATAAAAAAATTAGTTCATACAAAAATCGATCCCTTAACCACTTCATATTTGTGCACTCTATTATCACCTCTTAACCAAAGCACCCACAAGGCTTTTTGTTTAATGGGTGCATCCTAGTTCTTTATAATAGTATTTCCTGTATTTTCTATATAATTATAGAGAATTTGTATCGGTGTTAATGGGTGCTTCAACACCTAATGAACTGAACGTGGATCCGCCCCCGGACATGCATTACTACTCGTAAACTTTAAATTATGGATCTGTCGGGTCTATGTAGACTCAGCACCAAATCCAAAACAAAGATATCCCAATAATATAATTCTATCTAAGATTTTGATATAGAAATAATATTAATGTTAGCCAATACCTCAAATTAATTAAATACAAGATCAATTTAATCCCAAAATTTATTGCGGTAATCCATCTTTGGGCCCTACTTAAACTTGACAACCTCGTACACAAAGTCAAAACTGCTTGACTGTAACTTCTTTCTTCTCCTTTTTGCCGCCGCTGTAAAAAAAAAATTGCATTAATAATGGAAGATGGCGGAAAATTAGGAGGAGAACAGAACAATATCTTCAGTGTGAAAGATGTGTTTCAGGATTTCAAGCGCCGACGTGCTGCTCTTATCAAGGCTCTCACCACTGGTTTAATTTCCTCTCCTCTTTTTCTTCTTCTTCTTTCGTTTTATATTAAATTTCACTTTTGTCAGTATGCTTTTTTGCTGATTTATGTAATTGATTTATTTGTTTCGTTATTCAGAAGTGGAAGAATTTTGTAAGCAGTGTGATCCCGGTAAGTACTTTTTTTTTTCTGTTTTTTTTGTTTTTTCAGTTTTATATTAACAGCATCATTCCACATTGGTGATTATGTATACGATAAGAATGATTGTTTCAAAATATATTAAATATCACTTAAGAAATTAAAACAGAATATTCTCTGTTTAAACTATAACTTCATAAATTTTGAGATTCATGTTTTATGTAACTAAGGAAACACCCTCTCTACTCCTCGTCCGGTAAGGGTAATGTCTGCGTACGCACTACTGTCCCACCACACTTGTGTAATTCGTTTTATGTAACTGTACTAAAAAAATACTGTTTCTTTAGTGTTTCAAAAGATTTTCTTCATGTTTGGTACAACCTTTCTCTTAGGAGAGGAAAATCATGTAGTCAACATTGCTTGTTTCTGTATTTTCTCTTTTTCATTAATTTGCCTAGATTCTTTGCATAATTACATAGTTGCTTGCTTAAATCAGATGCAAAATTTGCACTTCAACTTTGATTATGCCCCCAAATCTTAATTTTTGGGGAGGCAATATTCAGAACTTCTTGTATATTGTTAATTAATGGTACATAAAAATTTCCATAACTTTCCCTCATGATAATGTAGATCCACGTATGCATGTTCTCATGTCAACGCATTATTAGGAAATCTTTAACCCTCCTTGAAACAGAAGTAGAATCAAAGTTACAGTGTGTTTAGCTTAAACGATACACTTCTAATCCTGAGTCCTTGCTTTTCATTTGGAAGTGTTATTTAGGGTGGCTGATCAGGGTTATAACATTTAGGACTTTTCAATTTGAGATTTTGTTTATGGTTATAAGTTGCCTCGTCACCGCAACTCCCCTGCCCTCCTTTGAGTTTTATTACAGTCAATATGTTTAGTCAGTCGTATGTCGAGTTCCTTGTGACACAATACTCTTATTGCTTCTTGTTCATGATCAAATATGTCAACTGTTTCTTATGCAGAAAAGGAGAACTTGTGCTTGTTTGGACTCCCAAACGAGCAATGGGAGGTTAATATGCCTGCTGAAGAAGTACCACCAGAGCTTCCAGAGCCTGTTCTTGGTATTAACTTTGCTAGAGATGGGATGCAAGAAAAGGAATGGCTTTCCTTAGTTGCCGTCCACAGTGACGCTTGGTTGCTTTCTGTTGCCTTCTTTTATGCTGCTAGATTTGGATTTGATAAAGCCGATAGGTACTTCTTCTCAGTCAATTTCTTTTGTGCAGCTATTCCATGCTTGTAAAAATAATCTTTTATGTTTGGCGATTCTTGCCTGCTCCAATACCTCATTTGACATTTTCTTTGTATCAGCATTTTGTGTTGATTCTGCGTCGCAGTGCATTAATGTTTTTTCCTTTTGTGTGGTTTTTTCGGAACAAAATCATGCTTTCTGTTAAAAGAAGTGATGCATCCGATTATTGAGTTTTTAGGTTGTCTATATAGTTTAGATGCTTTTGGTATTGAGCAAGCGATGCCAGGCATTATTACTAGAAAAGAAGCTAAAAGTAGAAAGCTTGGTTTATATCAGTTCTTTGCATTTTGCACCTCTGATGCATGCAACATTTTTCTCTTTGGTCTCTGTCCTTTATTCATTTATATTTTCTCCTTTGCCACTTTACTTTCGGGAAAGATCATTGAAAGCACGTTTGGTCCGAATCCAAAGACTTTCCTGAACTAAATTGGGAATACTACCCTGTGATATGAATTTCCTGCCCAAATCCCTAACTGCACCTCTATATGCTTAGGCCAAAAGAATGGAGGATGTTCAAGATCTTGATGTCGTTAATTAGTTATATAAGGTAATATATCCTTTTTACTCCCTATAAAATGTTAAATTGGATCGAAAACCTATTGATTCAGTGATTTTGTAAGAAGATGAAGAGGTCAAGAAGGAAAACAGCAAAGAAAGGAAGGACAAGATGCGAAGTGCAAAAAATAGTCATAAAAGAGGCGTGAAAAATGCAAAAAACTTGTTGAATATTGACGCGTAGTGTATATTATCTACCTGTAGAAATGAGCTGATAGAAGCCTAATAATAGGTGTGGTTCTTTTTTTTTTTTTTTTTTTTTTAAATGATGACGCCATGACGGTGGTGCGGAGATGTTTGGAGGTTAGCGGTGTCCCGGTAGCGTACATTAGGGTAATTAAGGACATGTACGAAGGAGCTAAGACTCGGGTGAGGACTACGGAAGGAGACTCAGAACATTTCCCTGTGGAGATGGGGTTGCATAAGAGATCGACTCTTAGCCCAATTTTGTTTGCCTTAGTGTTGGATGTGCTGACACGACACATACAGGGGGTGCATGGTGTATGCTGTTTGCTGATGATATAGTACTGATTGGCGAGACGCGAGGTGGTATTAACGCTAGGTTGGAAGTTTGGAGACAGACGCTGGAGTCTAAAGGTTTCAAGTTGAGTAGGTCGAAAACTAAATACTTGGAGTGCAAGTTTAGTGATGGGAGGCATGAAGCGGAAGTGGAAGTGAAGATTGATACGCAAGTCAATCCCAAAAGAGATAGTTTCAAGTATCTTGGGTCTATAATCCAAAACAACGAGGAGATTGAAGAGGATGTTACTCATCGCATTGGAGCGGGGTGGATGAGATGGAGGCATGCTTCGGGGGGTTTTATGCGATAAGAATGTGCTGCCTAAACTTAAGGGCAAGTTCTACAGAGTGGTAGTTAGACCGACTATGTTGTATGGAGCTGAGTGTTGGCCCGTCAAGAAGCTCCATGTACAGAAGATGAAAGTAGCTGAAATAGGGATGTTGAGATGGATGTGCGGACATACCAGGAAAGACAAGATTAGTAATAAAGTTATTAGGGACAAGATGGGATTAGCCTTTGTGGAGGACAAGTTGCGGGAATCGAGGCTGCGATGGTTTGGACATGTGAAAAGGAGAGACATAGATGCCCCGGTCAGGAGGTATGAGAGGTTGACCATGGCGGGATTGAGGAAGAGCAGGGGTAGGCCAAGGAAGTATTGGGGAGAGGTGATTAGGCAGGGCATGCCATTGCTTCACCTTACAGAGGACATGACTCACGATAGGAAGACGTGGATGTCGAGGATTAAAATGGTAGGTTGATAGGTAGTTGTGAGTTTCTCCTAGGTTTAACAGTCGTACTAGTACTATTCTTGTATTTTTTTATTCCTGATTCTTTATTACTTGTTATGTCACTCATTCCATTACCTTATTTCATTACTGCTGCTATTATTTGTTGCTTTATTTTTACTGTTCCTTAAGTCGAGGGTCTATCAGAAATAACTTCTCTGCCTTTATAGGGTAGGGATAAGGTTGCGTACATACTAGCTTCCCCAGACCCCACGTATGGGATTAAGCTGGGTTTGTTGTTGCCATGACGGTGGTGTCTAAGCTAGCGGGAGCACACCTCGACTATTCCATACGGATACCTACTACCTCCCACCAGCACAGGTACTGGGCAACTCTGTCCACAAGGCTTAAGCAGATGGAAAGAACTAACTTAACGTTTTTTACCTTCGTTGGGATTTGAACACGAGACCTCATGGTTCTCCTCCACTTCTTGGCCACACCCTTGGGTTAGTAGGTGTGGTTCTTAACAGGTTAATACGGTGCATCTAGCTTGGTTTATTTTTTGTATAGTTTGCTCCCAAATGAGTGTTAAGCAATTGACCACTGGGTGCTGTAATTTGTATGATCTACATATCACATGCTTGTCAAGCGATACTTGCAGTTAGTCGAGTCAAACAACTAACAGCAAACAGTATGCAATGTCAGTTATGTTCTTGGAAGAGCAGCTCAAATTTGGGGAGCCTGTTTTCCAGATTTCTCCAGATTACTTTGTGCATAGAGGATTAGTACATTCACATTACTATTAACCTACCTGAGATTTGTGTCTTTTGCTAGAGAATTATACCAGATCAAATTGTGTCAGCTGTGACTCAAAGATGACAGCATTCATTGTGCTTTTACTATGTTGCTTTCCACGCTCATTAGTTGCCTTCTATTTTCCAGGAAGAGGCTCTTCAACATGATAAATGATCTGCCTACTATATATGAAGTAGTGACTGGTGCTTCAAAGAAGCAACAAAAAGAAAAATCTACAGTTTCTAACCATAGAAACAACAAATCCAAACCAAACTCCAAAAAGGTAAAGGATTACGTTCCCCAAGTATGCTTTATTTGCATTTCAGCTGTAGCATGATCTTTTATCTTATGTGATAACTTTTATGTGTTTCATTGCTTGTTACTTTTGAGATTAAAATTCTGCCTGTTTGCAAGCATCTGGAGATCGAGCTTATGGTTCTTGTGGCAGATCTTGACTAAGAACCTCTGGCATTCTGCTTTAAGTTCTAATTTTCTGGTTTCTGGGCTTTTATAGTGTGTGATTTTTTTAATTGTGTTATATCCTATTGCCACATGATGTCAACTTCATTTTAAGCTATTGTTGTTTTCTTTTCCGGTTGTAAAAACAGAAGGCAGCAGAGTCTCAAGGAAAGTTTACAAAGTTGCTGCAAAAATATGAAGAAGAAGAAGAAGAGGGATTGGATGAGAAGGATGACGAAGAGGAGCAAGGTGAGACACTATGCGGAGCATGTGGAGAGAAATATGCAGAGGATGAATTTTGGATATGTTGCGATATTTGTGAAATGTGGTTCCATGGCCATTGTGTGAAGATCACCCCCGCCAGGGCCGAGTTCATTAAGCAATACAAATGTCCGCCTTGCAGCAACAAGAGAGCGCGGACCTAGTGTATAGTATATGGTGAGTGTAGAGTTTTTCTGCTGTTAGATGCATCTGACTATTTATGTTGGTCTCTGTTCATTATATTTGGCTCTAAGTTGTGAGTCTTTTGGATAGGCTTCATCTCTATGTATAGTTGGCTCTAACTTAGGATCATTATATGTTGGTTCTGTTTAAATTAACGGTAGTTCAGTTAAACTATGGTCCATATTTTACAATGTTTAATTTCTTCCCGTTGTTGTCGAGGGTCTATCGAAAACCACCTCTCTACTTCGGAGGAGTAGGGATAAGATCTACGTACACACTATCCTCTCCAGATCCCAAACCCCACTTGTGGGATTTCACTGGGTTGTTGTTGTTGTAGCAGGATGACAGACACACTGTTGTGATTAGCTCCAGATCCCTTTTGTCATTCTTTCTCTTACGCATGTGGTCCAGCCCTTTCCCGGACGCCGCGCATAGTAGGAGCTTAATGCACTAGGCTGTGCATTGTTACACCTGTGATTGGTTGCTAGGGCGAAAATAAAACCAACGCTTAGCCACTGGCAGTCTAACGACCCTTTGAATAGGTTGGGGCTACCACATGGAGAGTTTTTTCGGCTAAATTGAGTCTTTGAAACCTCATACCATAAGAAAGTTATTGAGTACATAAGCCTCTTTAGAGATGGGGGCGACTTTCTTGTGGCAACTACCGAGATTGACCTTAATTTCAAAATAGATTGTGAATTAGTCGAGATATGCAAGCAAAGCAAAGAACGACAATCCTTCTCAATCTGATGAGTATAATACCTGGGTGACTGGAATGTTAATTGACGCATTTCCAGAATAAGAGTTCGACCGCGGCTTCCCCCTTTTTTTGGGGGGGATCAAGTTCCTTGCCAACTGCCCGATGAGATCAGTCGCAGGCCAATGAACATATCTAAATCGACATCAATAAATAGCTTTGCTTTGCGTAAATAAAGATAAATGCCCCTGACTCGTCTCTTCCCTACCTTCTTGGGTCAGCGGCAGCCTACTTTTTTGAGTAGTGGCGCTATTGCCGAGCTCTGAAGGCTTTTTGGATGAGAAACGAAGTGAACTTGCGCTGCCACCATTGGAACCAATGAAGCAAATGATTGACCCCCACCCTATTTGTTCCATGATCTATGGGTCTACTGGAGCTACCCACTTCGATCAATTAGCCAAGATTTTGACCGGATACGGGGGATAAGCTTGACCGAGGAAACTTGCTTTACTTCGAATCAATCTCTAGCTTTCGACTAAGCTAAGAAGCAGATAGGATAGGATCAATCTAACTAAAAAGGCCTGCATCAGCGGAAAATGGAACTATCGAATTACGGGTGATGCCTCATTCTTCAACCATGGGTTAAGATGTGGCTAAAGTCTCTCCGATGGTAGCGTATATTTGCGGCTACGGCTAGCCGATCATATCATTCCATAAAAAGAATCTATATGTATAGAGAGATCCCCTAGATATACAGATAGAATAGATGTTCATGGATAGACAGACTTTTCAAAAATTATGGTAGTATATTCTCCATTTTTTTAGCCGTAATGCAGAAACCGAAAGGTCCCCGTATGTGAATGAGGGCCGGGGCACAAGGGTCCTGGTACTATCCAGGTGCGAAGAACCCCGGAGGTGACTGCAATGAGCAGAAATCTCACTCACGAGCCTAAACGACGAGCAAACACTCGAACGTGAGAGCAAGGGATCACCCAACGAATGGACGAGCTCAGTTGTAGTCCAATCTGGTAATCCTGTAGTCCTTAATCATTACTCTTAATATTTTAGTTTATTGTTGAATACATAAAAATAAAAAAAATTAAAAATAAAAACTCAATTGGTTCAAATCAACTACCTAACTTATCGACATTTTCTGCAAGTTTTCAACTATGAGTCAACTTCTTAGGAAATTCATTAAAGTCTGATGCTTTGGAAGCAATTCAATTCACAATTGCTTCTCCTTGTTTATTCACTTAACTCGCTATCATTAGCTGTATTTCCTTAATTAAATTACATCAGGACGAAATTCCTTAAAAATCTGTGCTTTTTAAAAATATTCTAAACAGATCCGGTAGCCTGAGCCATTTTTTAAGGAAATGCTAAGCAATCACGTTTCTCTAACAAACTAATAGGGGAGAAAAGAAAAACAGAAGAAGACGCTGTGACAAGTGAGGCTTGTTCAGTTGGTAAAAGCACCTACACCTATTACCGTTAGATCCTGGGTTCGAGTCACGCTGAAGGAGGAGTGTGAAAACATTATATATCCTCCTAATTCGGAAGGGGTTAAAAAAAAAGAGAAGAAGAAGCTGTAGCTCATATAATTGTTGCATAACAGTCAAAAGTTTCATTTATAGTAATTTATGTATAATGGTCGGCTAATTGAGTTGTTGTTAACCACTATCATTAGCCATCTGAATTTTAAACATTAAGATAATCGTCTAAATCTAATCCCAAAATGTTGGATAATCACGTTGGACCCACCCACTTTCTCCTGTCTCATTAACTCAAGATTAAAAAGAATTAAGACTTTATACGCAACATGTTCAAATCAACATCATCATCATCATCAGACACAACGAAGAATCTTAATCTTAATCTAGCATTGGCTGAGATTAGCCACAAGTCAATTAAGTCCAATACAGATTCTCATCTTCTAATCGTTTCAGTGATTCCCAATATTTTCGTAGCACAAGAAGAAAGACTTGAAAAGGATGTATTCCTACTATTTAGTTGAATTCTTGAAACTCCCCCCAAAATAAAAGGTCTTTAATCATCTTATAGGACGAAGAGTCAGCCCAAGGACAAGTGAAGCTTGTTCAGTTGTTAAAAGTACTTTCACCCAGGACCGTTAGATTCTGAGTTCGAGTTACGCCGAAAAAAAAGTGTGAAAACACTATAGATCCTCCTACTTTTGGAGGGGTTTTAAAAAAAAAAAAAAATCGCCCAAGGGCTTTATGGTCTGGTAATAAGAACCCAATGCTTGATGTCTGGATTAGGCGTACGTTATGATTTTCAACCTAGTCATATACGCCTAATATTTAACTGGGGAAGGATAGAGAAACGAACCCACTATCCACCAAGTCATACATCTGTTAGTTCGTGAGATCTGAAAGTGGAGAAGGCATGACATTTTATGGGTACATAGGATCAAACATAAAGTAGTGTTATTCTCTTGACACACTTTAGAGCATGTTTCCAGCCTTTGATCGTAGTGAATCAACGCCGAAAATGGATCAAGGTAGCTTGCCTGCCAAACCGATAGGCTGAAAGATGGACTATATACAGATTCATAGTATGTACATGAACCAAACTTACATAACAACATTATTTCAGTTCTTGCTCTAGGCTTCTATATGTTTAACTCAGCATGCTGATTCTTAAAAAAAAAAAGAGATCATTCAAAAAGAATGGATCAAACCGTAAACCTAACAATAGTAAAGGTGAAACAGGGGAAGAAGACAGATAACTTTAGCCTAATTTGACTTTCACAGGGTTCATGAAGCCAAGCTTTCTTGACTCTTCGTCGAGAGGCGTTTGAGGAATTCGTATGTAGTTATCATTGTGGTTGCGGACATAGACATTGAAGCCCATCGAGGACCTAATCCTCTGTAACAAGCCACCCACCCACCTTCCCTTACTAAATTCCTTACTGTTTGGGCCACCGTTGGCCCTCTCCTCCCATTTTCATCGCCATCTAGGACCTGCAATCTCGTCTTGATTGTGTCTAATGGTGTTGTAATCAGAGCTGAAATGCCGCCTGCCATGGCTGCACTCACTCCCTGAACCGCCATAACAGTCTTTGAGTCGGGTTTCAAAGTCTTAATTTCATCCTCAGGTTTTTCCTCACCACTCTTGCAGAAGTAACATCCATAACCACTCCAGACGAGCCGCTGAGTAATGGAGTAAGACGCCCACCAAAGCGCATTGGATGGTGCATAGGTCAAAATCGAAAACCCAAAACCTCTGTAGAGTCCCTTAGGCCCATCTGTTTTAAGGATTCTACGAAACGCATCGATCCCATTGAGATATTTACGCGAACCACCTTGCACCATGAGCCGCTGGCTCACTACATCTACAGGAGTCCACACCAGTTGGGCTGCCACAGAAGCGCTCAGCCCAGCTGCAGCGCTGGCTAGGGCAGTCGCAGTAGGCTCGGGAACTCCGAGCCTAACTGTGGCTGTACCGACCTTACTCTTTGTAACCTCGAGTGCAGCCATATAAAGTGCTCGGGCTGGGATTGTACCCATCAACGAAGTACCAAACCCGCGATACAATCCGGGAATCCCTTCGTACTTAACTACAGACAAAGCTGTTTTAAAGCTAGAAATATGAGCTTGCGCTACCTGTTGCCGAGTCTTTAATACCACAACAGGGTAAAGAGCAGCTGAAACACCTGAAAATAAGGCGGCGCCGAGGAAGAAAAACTTGGATTTGTCCAGCATTTTCCAGTCTATATCCGCCGGTAACTGGATTTCCTGAGACGAATCCTCCTCCGCTGCACCTAAACTCATTTTCGCCACTTTATCAAATTCGGTCTCAATTTTCTCAATCCGTTTTGATCCCAGACCTCACTTTCATTCACGTCAGAGATGTAGAGTAGAATTTAGGGTAAACTTGAACCTAGTTGGAGAATGGAAGAGTTTTTTTGCGCTGGCGAAGCCATATTTTAGATCGGAAGTGGGTAATAGCAAAAGGACCTAACATTTCTGTGACCGTATTATATAAGAAAGAATCATGGCGGTGGACTTGGATCAATCAGAACGGCAGTAAGAGTAGTAAAACTCACCGGAAAGCTAGGATCTCGCCGGAGGTAATCAGAGCTATTTTCACTACACAGAAATGAAGGTGAACTACTGCTGCAGCTACTTCTCCTACAAATATGGGAACTTGCTCTTTTTACTTTTTGAGATCTTTCTGTTTTTCTTTTTTTTTGTGAGGGAATTTGGATAAAGGGAGAGGAGGGGAGCACGTGTCAACTGTCAATTTGCAGAGTGGGTAGGGTTATATTCGTCCAAACAAGTTGATGTTGTTCCAAAAGGACGACACTCTGACGTGCCGAACCTTATCCTCTCAACTAAACCAATACGCTGTGCGCAGGTATTTTGTTCTTCCGTATAGCTGCATTAGCCTAAATGTCGGGTCGATTAGCTGTCGATCAAGGCCCTATCACACTTTTTTTTTTTTTTTTTAATAACGCCTCTCGAATTAGGAGGATTTATAGTATTTTCTAAGGATGGTAACGGGTCCGATCCGGTTACGGACCAGATTTTTTTTCCTGTACGGTCCGGTTCGGTACATTTACTGGGCTAGAACCGGACAAAATCGATCATTTCCGGTCCGGCCACCCCGGTTAAAAATACTCCGACCGGATCGTGACCGGTACCGGTGTCTGGTCTACCGATTTTATCCTGTACGGACCGGTCCGGTCCGGCCGGTCACCCGGTTATATTCTTTTTTTTATTTTTTATTTTTAATAATTGCCATTTGCCTCCTTTATTTAACTTTATAACTAAATGAAAAGTATGTTTCAAAGTTAAAACTTAGAATTAAAGAAGTTACAATAATATTATTGCAAAATTTGAATTAGTTTCAAAATTTATAATTAGATTCAAATTTCAAACCTTGAAATATATTCAAAGTTAGTAAAATTATAAATTTTGTAGTAGTCTAGTATTTGAAAATTATAAGTTTTTGAAAATATAACAACTAAATATTACTAACTTTGAATATATATTTGAAATGAAAAGTATGTTTCAAAGTTAAAGCTTAGAATTAAAGAAGTTACAATAATATTCTTATAAACTTTGAATTAGTTTCAAATTTCAAACCTTGAAATATATTCAAAGTTAGTAAAATTATAAAATATAAGAACACAAGAGTTGTGATGTGAACTTGGAGCAATTTTATTAATATGTAATTTGATGTATAAAATTACATTCTTTTAAACGTGCTCGCTAGTTTTTTTAATATAGCTGTATGCTTTTCCTTTGGAACAGGTTGTTGTTGTCCCGGTTCGTCGTCTTCTTCTTCTTGATCTTCTTCATCTTCCGTCTCGTTGGTTTGATTACCTTCTTCGCTTGTTCCGTCACTCAATATTTGATCCATGTATGCTCTATCTTTTTTCTGTGAAAGCTCCGGTATTCCAAAGTTTCTTCGCTTTGCTGTGATCCAATCTCTGAATAGGACTCCTGTCTCCATTGCTTCTTCTCTCAGTGAATGTCGATGATCTCCAATCTGAAATCTTCCCTGGCTGAAAGCACTCTCCGACGCAACTGATGACGCTTGAATTGTCAAGATATCGCGGGCCATTTTTGAGAGTATTGGAAATTGTGCTTCTTGACTCTTCCAGTAATCCAATAGATCGTGAGTTCCAAAACTTGTAAGTTTCTTCGGATACTGGATCAAGTAGACTTGGAACTCGCTGTATTCCTCCCCGTAGTCATTTTGTTCTGAAAGCAGCCTCCGATCAAGTCCTCCAAAGCTGCTCATCCCAGCATGCCGTTTGCTTAATTGAGAAAAACTTTCACCGGTTGACAGTATCGGTGCAGTTGGTGTAGCGGTCTCTGCCCAAGCTTTGTACTTTCCGAAAACAACCACGGTATCTGCATAAACTTTACCACGAGCAGTTTCTACACTTGGGTAGTTATTAGTTACAATTTCAAGAGGTGTAATATCTAAATTTGCGTATATTTCCCGAACAAGTCGTTCAGTTAACTTAATTTTAAATGCAAGATGCAACACAGAAGCAATGTAAAAAAGTTGAGCAAATAGCCGTTGGGCAATGGCCAAAAATGGCCATTTTATCCCATAACCACCGCTAACTATTTTTTCCTATAAATACCCCATTATTTTATCATATTTTTCACACAAATCATCCAATTCTCTCTAATTCTCTCAAAATCATCTACAGCATTGTTATTTTGCTACTTTGGCTATTTGTCTAAATTATACAATTTTGATTATTTATCAAGTTTTACTTGGAGTTGTTATTAAGTGAAGGTTCAAGTATCAACTTCACCTCAATTATACAGCTATATTGGTTGGTCGTTCCTATTTCTACTCCTTTAATATATTTTTGTGATATATTTATTTTATTTGCTATAATTATGTCTCAAAGAGGTTCAATTGGAACTAGTAGTGGGGGACGGGCACCTGGTCGTTCGGAGAATAGAGGTAAAGGAATTGTTGGTAGTTCTAGTCAACACGTAGATGAAAATCAATATTATCATGATTTTAGCTCTTATAATCCACTTGATTCACAAAACGTAGAAGCGTAATTTAATTATCAAACTGGATTAATTTAGAAGAACAACGTGAATTTCAAGTTAGTCCACCTAAAGTTTAGTCCGACTTGCCTCCTGTACCTCTCACTAGAGCCTCAGTTAAACGTAAGGAAAGATTTGAGGTGTGGGAATTTGAGAAGAAAATTAAAAATCAGACGGCCGTTTGTGGTCTTTGTGGACAGGTGTGAGTTTTTAAAACTGGGGGTAATGAAGGTGGGACGGGTAAAATTAGAACTCACTTAAGAACTAAACATCCCAAGGAATGGTCAATGCGGGCGAGGGGTATTTATTTTGGAACCGAGCATGGGAGGGTAGCACATGATGAATCCTCGGGTGTCCAAGCTAAACTTAACCAAATAACATGAGAGATTCTTAGTTATGATAAACAAAAGGATCGGAAAAATATTGCTAAACTAGTTGTGATAGAGGGTTTACCTTATAGTTTTCCTTCTTCTACTGGTTTTGTTCGTTATATTCAAGCTACATATAATCTTTCATTTAAAGGTTTTCCAAGAACAACTGTTAAAAATGATATTATTAAAATTAAAAACGAATATAGAGATTATTTGAGATATTTATTTGATAACTTTGACAGTAGAGTATGCCTTACTACTGATATGGGTCGTTCTACTAATAACTGTGATTATATTACTGTTACTGTTCATTAGATAGATCCTGATTGGGTCTTTCAAAAATGTATTATTGGATATAAAGTTGTTGATGAACCACACACGGGAAACTATATTTCCAAAATTGTTCCATCAATTTGTCGTGCCTATTGTTTGTCTAATAAAGTTTTTAGTATTACAGTAGATAATGCTACGAATAACACAGAAGCACTTAGGAATTTAAGACCTATTTTAAACCCCCTTTTGAGG
Organism: Nicotiana obtusifolia; assembly: GCA_002018475.1. Classification (NCBI taxonomy): domain Eukaryota; kingdom Viridiplantae; phylum Streptophyta; class Magnoliopsida; order Solanales; family Solanaceae; genus Nicotiana; species Nicotiana obtusifolia. The sequence continues at coordinate 15,688 of MCJB01049352.1, forward strand.
AATTTTTTCATGTTAGATGTGCATGTCATATCTACAATTTAGTAGTCAAAGATGGTCTTGACTTATTTAACAACATTATTGAAAAGGTTAAAGTAGCTATTGCCTTTATATTTAGAAATAAAAATCAAGAAAGAAAAAGAGAATGAGAAAGGAAATGTATAGAATTAGGAATGCCTATTAGGAGAGTTCCAAAAGAAGTTTGTACTAGGTGGAACACTCTATATGAAGCATTAACTGTTGCTTACGAATATAGAGATCCTATAACTCAAATGTATAATAAATATTTTATGGAACTTTATCACCGTAAGGAGAAATATTGGAACCTTGTTGAACATCTCCTCCAGTTTTTAGAAAAATTTTATCATGCTACTTTAGAATTTTCTGGACAATATTATCCAACTACTCNGTATGTTTCAAAGTTAAAACTTAGAATTAAAGAAGTTACAATAATATTATTGCAAAATTTGAATTAGTTTCAAAATTTATAATTAGATTCAAATTTCAAACCTTGAAATATATTCAAAGTTAGTAAAATTATAAAATATAAGAACACAAGAGTTGTGATGTGAACTTGGAGCAATTTTATTAATATGTAATTTGATGTATAAAATTACATTCTTTTAAACGTGCTCGCTAGTTTTTTTAATATAGCTGTATGCTTTTCCTTTGGAACAGGTTGTTGTTGTCCCGGTTCGTCGTCTTCTTCTTCTTGATCTTCTTCATCTTCCGTCTCGTTGGTTTGATTACCTTCTTCGCTTGTTCCGTCACTCAATATTTGATCCATGTATGCTCTATCTTTTTTCTGTGAAAGCTCCGGTATTCCAAAGTTTCTTCGCTTTGCTGTGATCCAATCTCTGAATAGGACTCCTGTCTCCATTGCTTCTTCTCTCAGTGAATGTCGATGATCTCCAATCTGAAATCTTCCCTGGCTGAAAGCACTCTCCGACGCAACTGATGACGCTTGAATTGTCAAGATATCGCGGGCCATTTTTGAGAGTATTGGAAATTGTGCTTCTTGACTCTTCCAGTAATCCAATAGATCGTGAGTTCCAAAACTTGTAAGTTTCTTCGGATACTGGATCAAGTAGACTTGGAACTCGCTGTATTCCTCCCCGTAGTCATTTTGTTCTGAAAGCAGCCTCCGATCAAGTCCTCCAAAGCTGCTCATCCCAGCATGCCGTTTGCTTAATTGAGAAAAACTTTCACCGGTTGACAGTATCGGTGCAGTTGGTGTAGCGGTCTCTGCCCAAGCTTTGTACTTTCCGAAAACAACCACGGTATCTGCATAAACTTTACCACGAGCAGTTTCTACACTTGGGTAGTTATTAGTTACAATTTCAAGAGGTGTAATATCTAAATTTGCGTATATTTCCCGAACAAGTCGTTCAGTTAACTTAATTTTAAATGCAAGATGCAACACAGAAGCAATGTAAAAAAGTTGAGCAAATAGCCGTTGGGCAATGGCCAAAAATGGCCATTTTATCCCATAACCACCGCTAACTATTTTTTCCTATAAATACCCCATTATTTTATCATATTTTTCACACAAATCATCCAATTCTCTCTAATTCTCTCAAAATCATCTACAGCATTGTTATTTTGCTACTTTGGCTATTTGTCTAAATTATACAATTTTGATTATTTATCAAGTTTTACTTGGAGTTGTTATTAAGTGAAGGTTCAAGTATCAACTTCACCTCAATTATACAGCTATATTGGTTGGTCGTTCCTATTTCTACTCCTTTAATATATTTTTGTGATATATTTATTTTATTTGCTATAATTATGTCTCAAAGAGGTTCAATTGGAACTAGTAGTGGGGGACGGGCACCTGGTCGTTCGGAGAATAGAGGTAAAGGAATTGTTGGTAGTTCTAGTCAACACGTAGATGAAAATCAATATTATCATGATTTTAGCTCTTATAATCCACTTGATTCACAAAACGTAGAAGCGTAATTTAATTATCAAACTGGATTAATTTAGAAGAACAACGTGAATTTCAA